>RJWJ010001229.1:0-142789 GCA_004363605.1 Indri indri | reverse complement strand
TTTTTTTTTTTTTTTTTTTTTTTTTTTTTTTTTTTTTTTTTTTTTTTTTTTTTTTTTTTTTTTTTTTTTTTTTTTTTTTTTTTTTTTTTTTTTTTTTTTTTTTTTTTTTTTTTTTTTTTTTTTTTTTTTTTTTTTTTTTTTTGCTCTTGAGTTATTTGAGTTCCTCGTGTATTCTGATTATTAATTCCTTGTCAGATAGGTAGTTTGCAAATATTTTCTCCCATTCTGTGGGTTGTCTCTTCACTTTGTTGATTATTTCCTTTGCTGTGCAGAAGCCTTTTAGCTCGATGTAATCTCAGTTGCCTATTTTTGCTTTAGTTGACGGTGCTTTTTAGGTTTTACACAAAGAAATGAATGAATGTTTTCAAGGCTGCCCTTTGTCTTGCTCTGATCACTGTTGAGTGGATACAGCCTAGTGCTTTCGCACAACCTTTCCAACTCCCGAGGGTCGCCCATGAACTCAAGAGGGCTCTTCTTGATTGTCTCTGGTTCTTTCTCTGTGTTAACCTGCCTGCTCTGCCGTTCTGCTTATGCTAGAAGTCCTAGTCTTCCTTAACTGGTTTTCAAAAAGATCTCTGCTGTTTTCAATAATGCCCTTAGGCGTGGGCTTCTCTACCTTCTGTCCCAAATAAAGTCAATCCTCTCCTGCAGAGACAAGGAGCTCTTTGTCCTTATGACCTGCTTTTTCCCCTGAGTAGAGTCACTGTGCCACTGCAGCTGGAGCTGGGGCCGGGAGCCTTCTTTTCCCGGAGTGACACCCCACTCTTTGCGTGGGCACTGGGGTGGTGGTAACGGCCCCTGGTCTTCTTGGCTTGCTGCTCCCGGCGTGAAATTTCTGCTGTGGGAGCACACTGAGGTGGCAGCAGTCACGGCCCAGTTTCTCAGCCTGCTGGACCTGGAATAAACCTTTCACCGCCTGAGTGGGAGATGAGTAGAGGAAGCGGGAGAGAGATGGGTCCTGTGTCATCTGCCCAGAATGGAGCTTCTGAACATCTGAGCAGAGGCGATGAGAAACAACAGAAGCCTGGCCTTCCCAGGGTAAAACTAGCCACAGTTTTGGAGCTGGAGGGAGAAGGAGCCCCTGTCTTTTGGCTGTACACACCAGAGGTAGAGATTCGATAACAGAGCTGGTGGGTTGGGGTTATTACACATCGTAACTCAAATGCCACAGACTCACCTGTTCTGAGGTTTAGTAAATTTTCTTGAATGAATGTTTCCCCATTTGCTGTGTGTCCTTAGGACAATTTCTAGAGACTAAACTTTTTTAAAAAAATAATTTTTAACAGTTTTTAAAACGTGGTTTTGCTGGGGAGAAAGAGTCCACTGGGCTCTTTACGCTGTCATTCTGGAAGTTCTGCTCCATTTTTATGTTTTAATTTTTTTCAAAATTAAAAAAATTTTTTATATGAAGGGATAGTGAGCAGGGGGATTCAATTTCCTTTTTTTTTTTCTTAAGACAGAGTCTTGCTCTTGCTCAGGCTGGTCTCAAACTTCCGAGCTCAAGTGATCCTCCTGCCTCAGCCTCCTGAGTAGCTGGGACTACAGGGGTGCGCCACCACACCCAGCTAATTTTTTCTATTTTTGGTAGAGACAGGATCTCGCTCTTGCTCAGGCTGGTCTTGAACTCCTGAGCTCAAGCAATCCTCCCGCCTTGGCCTTCTGTGGTGCTAGTATTGCAGGTGTGAGCCACCACGCCTGGCCCATTTTTGTGCTTTTAGTATCAGGTTTTGGATCTTCTTTATATAGGGGCAAGGAAATTCTTATTATCAAATATGATTTCCTCAAGGTATTATATGTATACTAAGAAAATAAATTATACTTTGTTGTAATAATCTTATCAGAAAACTTGTAACCAATCTGGAAGGCATCATTATTTTCCCCAGGATTTTGACTTTATACTCATTTTCCACACAGCTTTTCGATTTTATGATCCAGGATGACTATTCCCAGGGTCTGTAAATAACATCATAGACACGTTCTACCAGTGAACCAATTGCATTTGAAAATTCGCAAAATGCTTTGCCACTTTATACTAGTTTTTTTTCTTCACAGCCTGCTGTGCGGGAAGTGTCATAATCTTCCAATTAAAAACAGGAAGAATATGACATTGTTACTGAACTAGTTCATTCATCTAACATTGTTAAATGCCTGCTCCATGACCTATAACTTGTGCTTGTTCTTTTTATTACCTATAAATGTGTTCTAGCCTAGAGCCATTATTGCTGTAATTATATTAATAGTATTCCAAAGTTATTAATTTAAATTTGACTTACTCTTTGAGCCTAATTATACAAAATAACCATTTCTTTGGAGAGAAAATTTACTGTAGAAAGTTGTAAGATTTCGTTTTATGAATGCATCTTTTGAAAGAAAGCCAGAGCATCTGTGAAGTGAGGCAATTCCATGAAGCCTGAGCAGCAGGAGGGAGTGAATGACTGTCCGGCGTGCACGTGAGGCCCTGGGAAGAACTGGTGCTCAGAAGGCCTTGGGTGTTTCTTTAGTCTTCTCTGCGCTGCTAAATCTGTGGTTCTACACAAAATAATTGTAGCATACTCTGCTTTGATTTTTTTCCCTGACTTTAATTGGAAAATAATGACTTCTCTCTCCTGCACATTGGGTTGTAAAGGAAAAAAGTATAAGTTGACAAAGAATTTTATAAAATTTGAAGTGCTTTAGGAATGTTTAATACAGTGGTTCCTGTCTAAAGTACTGTCCTCTCTAAAGTAGTGATAAATCTAAGATGGGTCTGTCCTAGGTCCCACTCTGATGCTACTTATGACAGAAAGTTCTGAAAGGACTTTGCTAAAAACATTTTCATTTGCAAACTGGCCTAAAACGAGGACTTAGGTACAATGTTACATAGCAGAGCATACATGTTGCATGTATGCCATATAAAGAGTACTTTTTTATTTTCCATACCTTTTTCTAATAGAGAAAAAGTAGAATTCATAAACCAATATTTATCTTAACTATTACCTTCAAACTTACCCTTCTAAATTTTTCTGATTATTTTCAGAAAGAGAACTAAATTTCAGTCACTCTTGCTTTCTCTCTCCCTCACAATGAAATGGCCAAATGATGTGAACAGTAATAGAAGGAAGAAGCGGGAGTCGTGAATAGTTAACTGGACAGTTGATCTTAAATTTAAAATCATTGTCTTTATTATGTGGTTAAAATATGGAAGGTAAATAGTGGGTCCTAAACCTGAAGCTCTTGATCCTAGGGTGTTCTATTTTTCTATTTCTTAGCACCAATCAACTTTAAAAGATGAAGAGAAAAAAAAACAAAAAGTAATCATAAAGCATTATTTGGAGTTTTCAAACATGAATAAAAAATAACAGACCTCCTTCACTGAGCTCAGCTACCGTAGTTGGTACTTTGCTTCATTATCTCATTCATTTCTAACAACAACCTAAAGAAATATTAAGGCGTCTAATTGTCCATTTTGCAAAGAGAAAACTGTGGCCTAGACAAGGTATAGAAATTTATCCCAGGTTACACAGCCTCTAGAAATAGGATGGATATTTTATACAATGAAATTAAAAATAAATATTTTCCAAATTACCCAGTAATGCATATGCTTTATAAAAAAATGAAAGATATAGCAAATCAAATTTTTAAGAAAACATGTATATGTTTGTATGTGTGTATATGATTGTACACACACACATGCACGTGTGTGTGTGCACACACATGCACAGAGATATCTGAAAGATACATAGTAAATTGAGAGCATTAGTTAACCTTGAAAGAAGCAAGGTGAGAAGGTACCAGGAATGGAAATTATGGTCAAAAAAGTCTTTAGTTTTATCTTAAATGTTCTGATATTTTGCAGGGAGAATGTTTTCATATATTAGTCATACAAATTTTAAGTTAATGATTTAAAAATTCTTAAAGAATAAGGACAGGAAGCTGAATACCAGATTAAGTTTAATCTTCTTTAACCAGCCTCTTTGTTCCCTTTCTAGGGACTTCGTCATTATAATACCCAACCAAGAATGCTTAAAAATTTTCAAAGATAATGTGTGCATGAGTTACTTCGTATAGTAAAATTATAAAATCATGTATAATGAAGTATAAGGTACTATATCATGGTGGCTCAGTGCACAGACCCTGGAGCCAGAATGCCTGAGTTTGAATCTTGGCTTCCTCACTGCGTTACCTCTCTGTGCCTTAGTTTCCTCATTTGTAAATTTAGGGAAATAATAGTACTTATCTCATATAGGTCGTTGTGAGGCCCAAATGAGTTATCATCTGTATAGTACTTAGAACTGTACTTTGCACAGTAAGAGCTGTAGAAAGGTTAATTATTATTATTTTCATCCTAACACTGAGAAAAAATGATGACAAATTGTTGTATGTATTAATACATCCAGACATTTTTTTGTGTGTGTGTGTGTGTATACATACACACATATATTTATACACACACATACACATATATTCACATGGGTAAATATAGACATGCATTTATTAGATTGGATCATACTATTTCTATTTTTGTAACCTTTTGTACTCAACACCATATGTAATATTATTCCATGCCATTAAATGAATAATGACTATTTAAAACATAAATTAGATGCTTTTGATCTTAACTAGTTGATCCTTATGACCAAATACATGCACATATGATAAAATTAAAATTTCTTGGAGCTATATTGAAAACCCAAACTACTTACTGATGTTGATATAGCTTACTTAAATGGTTAACAGGTGTCGCTGTATCCTACCCAGGATGATGATTATTTGCCTGACTTGTTAAGCAATGATATCAACATGTTAAATGTTTATCTTTGGAGTCAATATGCAAGATAGAATGCTGTTTTCGAAGTGTTGCAGTGGGAAAGACACTTGAGCACCATTCTTCGTAAAGAAATAAAATGATCTACAAAAAGTACATTTATTATTAATAGAATTATTTTTTCCTTCACCTCTTTCTGGCTTTTCAGGAGATGTTTCACAAAGCAGAAGAATTCCTATCCAAAACAACAGAGAGTGAAGTGGATGACATGGACACATCAGACACCCAGTGGGGCTGGTTCTACTTGGCAGAATGCGGGAAGTGGCACATGTTTCAGGTATGTCCTTTCCTTGAATTTCGCAGAAGGGGTTTAGAGTCACTTAGCAACATCTTGCTGATGTATAAAATGAGCGCAGAACTTGAAATCAAACCTTAAGGAAATCAAATAGCTTAACTAAAAGAAAAGTTAGAAATTCTTCTGGTCCTTTTCCTTTTCTTTTCCCCAGGTTTTTACAATCATTTATTTAGAAGAAACTATGTATTTACTATGTGTACAGAGGGCGAATGTGACTGAGAGTTGCATGGTGTCAGTACATCTGAGCAACTCCAAGTTTGATTTGGTGGACAAAGAGAAAGGGAAGAACAAATCCATATTAAACACCTTCTGTACGCCAGGTATTATGTTAGGTGTTGTACATTTATTTTCTCCTTCACCCTCACAATCACTCTGAAGCAGATGTTAACACTGTTTTAAAGTCAAAGAAAGTGAAACTCAGAAAAGTGAATGTAATTTGTCCAGGGTCACAAAGCTAGTTAAGCCGAGATTTGAATCCATACTCAAAAACCTGCAGTCATTTTTTTTTTTTTTAACTTTACCAAGCTGTTTAAAGAAGATTTCATTTGAGCCACTTAGAAAGTGTAATTAGTGGAATAATTTGTAAAAATTGTAATAATCTGGAAAAAGGGACTATAACCAGTTGTTGAAGGGGACCATGACCAGTTGTTGTTTCTTCACTGGAAATCCTTAAACCATTTTTAATATGCTGGCTTAGTTGTGATCCTCCCTGTGTGTTGGGAACTAGAACAGGTGATTTGTCCCTCCATTCCCTGTCACTGTGACCACAGTAGCACCTCTGTGGCCAAGTCATTAATGTGAACAGCTGGTAAATGACACTTTCTGGTTTGTCTTAAAGCCGGATACCAACATTCAGTGTTCAGTTAGCAGTGAAGATATCGAAAAAAGCTTCAAAACAAACCCTTGTGGCTCCATTTCTTTTACTACTTCCAAATTCAGCTACAAGATAGACTTTGCAGGTATGTTTTTTTTCCCTAATAGTTGTGTGTTTTAGTATATTGATATGATAAAATCTATAGCTCTGAAGATCAGGATTAGTTGATACATTTGCGAACAGTGAAGTAAATCCTCTTTGTTATACACAAAAATACCTCTATAAAATTCAGGATTTAAAATCATCTTGAGCAACATTGCCTTTTATAAAGGCATGTTTATATATATTAACATATGTGAAGATTGTCATATATTTTAAGTTCATGTAATGCTTGTCTTCTAAAGAACACAAAACACTTTTTAGCAATTGTATTCATCCATCGGTCTTTTGAAACAGGTAGGAAACTTTTTATTTTAAGGATGAAACTGGGATGTTAAGTGAGAAAGTCATAGGTAGCTGGTGATAGTTTCAAGACCAAAGTTTAGCTGAATGACCTTTCTCTTAGTGCCTTTGTCAAAAAATTTTCTTTAGTGGATGTTGCCTCTGCAATTTTCTGATTTCATTGACTCTTTCACAGATTGGTCATCTATTAATAATTTGGAAATCAGCCCCACTTTGGATTTCATCTGTGATGTAGGGACATATTTTTAGGTATCCCATGAACAACGTGTTGGATTCATCCCCTCAAGTTTCAAGGTGCAGTTTATTGCTTAGAGGCAAATAAGACCTAGGTGGGAAGCTTTCATAATAAAAGTACATTTGGTTGCCACACAGCTTAGTCCTTTAGCTGTTCTTTCCTGATTTCTGTGAGTAATGTCTTTATGACAGTGTTAGTAGTGGGTTGTGGTTGGGTAAGGTGGTGAAACCTTAGGAAACTCCCTTGGACGAACCAAGACCCAGAAGTGGTAAAGGGCTTTGTCCAATAAGGGGTTGAAGCAACCAAATATGTAATGTTTGTTGTCTCACCAAGGTTGTTTTTCTGCCCCTTTGTTATTATCAAGAATTAAAACCACTAGATTCTTACTCCTGACTAACCATACCTTTTTTTAAAATGATATTAGGCAAATAAGCTACCTTTAAGGGGGTCCTGACATTTATCCCTCTGCTACTGTCTAGGCAGAAGGTGTCCAATAGACATTTTTAGTCTTCTGTACAGGTGTTAATTTTGAAGCAGTACTGAAACAGAACCAGACATCAGGCTTCACACAGAGCAGTGGTCCCCAACCCCCTTTTTAGCATCAGGGACCAGTTTCATGGAAGACAATTTTTCCACAGACTGGGGGATGGTTTGGGGATGGTTCAAGTATATTACATTTATTGTGCAGTCAAACCTCTCTCCTGATGATTATCTGTATTCGCAGCTGCTCTCCAGCACTCGCATCACCACCTCAGATCATCAGGCATTAGATTCTCACAAGGAGCACACAACCTAGATCCCTCGCACGTGCAGTTTACGGTAGGGTTTGCGCTCCTATGAAACTCTAATGCTGCTGCTGATCTGACAGGAGGGGGAGCTTATGCAGTGATATGAGCGATGGGGAGCAGCTGTAAATACAGATGAAGCTTCACTTACTCGCCTGCTGCTCACCTTCTGCTGTGCGGCCCAGTTCCTAGCAGGCCACGGACTAAACCGGTCTGCAACCCAGGGGTTGGGGACCACACACATAGAGGATGAAGTTTTTTAATGCACTTGGTAGATAATCAGCAAGCCGCATGTTTCTGAAAGAATACTTTTTAGTACACTATACTTTTTGGAAGCTTCCTGTCAGAAAATGCAGTTTGTGAGAAAATATCTTTATCAAAGAAAGAAGTCACATATACTAATAATTCATGTTTCCCGACGCTGTATATGATGATCTTGTTTCAAAGATGTAGTAGTAGCATTTCACACGAACAATTTGCAAAGTTATTAGCTCCAGCCATTCTGCCACTAGGCAACTCAGGTTCTCTCCATAAAGGTGGTGAAAAGTAAACTCCAAATGACATGGTTCAAGAAGATGGCATCTCAGCTCTTGCCATGTGTTGAGATGATCTGCTTTTTCCCTGAACAGTGGCAGTGCCAGTGTGTGTAGAATCTAGGAGAATACAGAAAGGGCAGAACACACTTTATACTAACATTGGCCTGGGTGGGTGAACCACTTCATTCTGGAGTGGATTGATGTCAGTTAGACAAGGTAAACTGGCTAATACCCTACGTTAAGACTCACTTCTTAACTTTTTGGAAATGAAGAAGTAGACTTGGTAAATATTGCCATGGCTGAGGCATAGACGAAGGAAGGAAATGATACATACCTTTAGTTAATTAGTCTTTTATCACTAGAATCTTATTTTATATGAGTATGTATTGAGTCTAGCCAGGTTCTCTATTTTTTGGGTTTAGGCATACAAATTTAAAGAAAAGGCAAGAAATACATAAATTTTTGAAATTCTGTCAGTCGTGCAAGTTTTATAATGATAATGTATCTCCTTTATCATTTCCAAACTTTTAGGGGAAATCAAAGCACATTTTTCCACTTAAACCAACTGGAAGATTTAGTGGTATAATTTCTCTCTTTCTAGTACTCTTAACCTTCCTAAGTTTGGAACTCATCTGTTTTAGTGTTGGTTTAACCTAAGTGTGACGCAGAAAGGAATAGACCCTGCACACTGAGCAGTGAATGAATTAGCATCTTTAGGTGCGAGCTTAGATCATCACGCAGTGAAGCTTTGCTCCCCTGAATAGCACCTCGTAACATGATTCGCAGTTGTATGGTAAAGCGCCCGTAATACTCTATGCTTGCCAGTTACTCCCAGAGCTCCATGATTCCTGATCCTCATGTAGTGTGGCTACTAATTGTCATGACACTTTATAGCACAGTATATTTCTCTGACTTATGTGATATCTTGTCTTTGTATACAGAAATGAAGCAAATGAATCTCACCACTGGAAAGCAACGCTTAATAAAAAGAGCCCCCTTTTCTATCAGTGCTTTCAGGTATCGTAAAGAGAATAGAGGTGAAAGGGTGGGGCTTTCTTCTCCCTTCTCTTAACTATTTGACAGAAAAACAAATAGAATGAAATGTTTTGGTAGGTCATTTAATGATCTTAATATTGATCTTTTAAATATCAAATATCTCATGTGTTGACAAAATAGCAACACTGTTATTTTCTGTAAGTGCTTCCTTTCATGTTATTCTTCTCCTTTCTCCTTGTATATTTACATTTTTTAATGATTTAGAACAGTTTGCATGGTAGTTAGAAAATGCCTTATGGACTTTGCTCCAAACCCCTAAAATAACTCACTGAGGTAAGTTTGAATCGCTCACTTGGAAATACTCTCGCAGAACCATAGTTATTTGGGCCGTTAATCCCAGGTAATTGCCCACTTTGTCTCCACCTCCCTCATCCCCATTGGTCAACTCCTAGAAGTAATTTCAAATCTATAGTGACAAAAGGAGACCTGGGGGAGATGGGAGCACAAAGGGATGACAGTACAGCTCCCTGTTCCCTGGATCTGGGTTGCAAATTTTCTTTTTGCTCTTTTTGGCCATGTATAGTCTGAAAAAAGAGGTATAAATATCAGAAGACAATAAATATTTGTTATTCATGTGACTAGAATTGAAGGAAAAAATTTTAGAGCATGTGTCCTATTTTCTGGAATGATTCCTTAAGCAAATATTGAAATTCCTTGTGTTCAAAGAATTTAAAATGAAACTGAAAAAAACAATTGTAGCATGTGAATTGTAGAGAATACTTTTTCCAAGGAGATTTTTTGAAAGGATTAAGGAAAGAAATATTTTAAGTTTCATCAGTTTGTTTCTCAAGTCATTTGGTTTCTATTTTAGCATCATGATTTAAAAGTTATTCAAGTACCTACATAATGAATGTCCCAGTACTTCTCTGGAATACAGAGAATATTGCCTCCTTACCAGCTACATCATATTCACAGTCTTCGGCACAAGGAATATAATAAAGGAATTACTTATCTTCAAAGAGTATGTAATCGGGGAGAAAAATGAGACGTAATAATGGAAAATGTTATTGTAAAGAAGCACTTTGTTCTGTCACACACTGTACAAACCACAGAACTGAGACAGGACAAGGAGAGGACCAAACAGAATAGAGGACAAATAAGCAAGATAATAATAAAAGAGGAATAGGTAGGATACAGGAAAGTCATTAAGGTTGGTAGGTGCTGATATAGAAATATTTATTGTGGGAATATATTAAGCAT
The DNA here is from genome assembly GCA_004363605.1 of Indri indri. Classification (NCBI taxonomy): domain Eukaryota; kingdom Metazoa; phylum Chordata; class Mammalia; order Primates; family Indriidae; genus Indri; species Indri indri. The sequence goes on along the minus strand of RJWJ010001229.1, from coordinate 132,602 downwards.
TTATCACATGCAAGGAAAAAAGTACATGCTTCCTATTGGCAAGGAGTTAATTAAGGCTGTGGGCTACATAAAAATTTTAAAAAATTCGTTTTCATAGCTAAAAGATACTTCAGGCAAAGTGAGAAAAAAATTGGGAAAATGTTTTTAAAAGTTCCTTTTTATTACAGTTGAAGGGCTAACCTCTGTAGTATATGAAGTACTTCTAGGACTCTCTCAGTAGAAGACCAACATGGCCAAAGAATTTGAACAGCTCATAAAACCTCACTCATAGTAAGAGAAATACAAATTAATACCAGACTAAATTTTATGATGTTGAGAAATAGGCATTCTCTACATTGCCGGTGAGAATATCGGTAAATATATCCTTCAAGAATGGCATTTGAGTTGTATCTGTAAACATTGCGAATAAATATATCCTTTGACCCAGAAATTCCATTTCAAAGATGTTATTTTACAGATAGACTAGTGGAAATGTAAAAGGACAGATGGAAAAATTTCTTTGCAGCATACTTAATACAGTAGCAAAAAGTTGAAAACCAGCTAGATATCATCAGTAAGGGCCTGAGTAAATAATTATGGTGTATTCATACCATGGAATCCTATGCGTCTGTAAAACAGAACGCACTCATTCAGCCAGCCGGTAATTACTGAATGTCTGTCATGTGCCAGGCTGTGTTGCAGGCACTAGAAATGAGGATAATCTTTATGTACTGATATGGAAAGATTCCAAGAATCTATTAAGTGAAGAAAAAAACAGGTGCAAAAAAAGTATGCTTCATGTGTAGGGGAAAAAACTTGGCTTATATGAACCTCAAGAAGTTCTGAAAGAATACCCCAGAGACTAAAAGCAATGATTACCTAGATTTGGGGCAAAAAGTGAGAATTGGACAGAACAAGGACTGGAATGGGAGGAAAACTTCTCACTCTTTTCTTCTTTATACATTATAATTTTTTAATTGTATGTTTTGATTTTTTCAAAAATTAAAATGAGTTTTAAAAAAGTAAACTAGAGATAGGTTTAAAATTTATGAATTTCTTCCAGTAAGCTCCAATCATCAGGGACAACTGGTGTGTCAGTTTTGGCCTTTTGCTATTAAACCCCCCCAACATCACTGTCTTTTTTTGTGTTCGCATCCAGTGGCTTGAACGTGTCTGATAGTCTTTAAAAGATTTGCGGACTGACTGCATCAGTGAATTCATGTGGACTGTGTGAGAGAATAACGTGCAATAAACACAGAGGTTTAGGTTTGAGTTAGATCTTGAAGAACACAGAATGAACGGCTGAGGAGTTTCAATTGTATTCAATAGGCAGAAGAAAATCTTTACCTAAAGTCTCCCTGATATTTTAAAGAAATTTTGGAAATTTCATAAAAACAAAACACAACTAAACGTTTTGAAATTGATGATACGTAGGGTTGGATATTTTCCGTCAAAGTTCATTATTCAGCACCTAAAAAGTAGCATACCATACACATTCAAAAATTTTTAAGTAAAGAAACCAAAGGCTACACGTAAGTGCATTTGTCACAGTACTCTGAATATGAAAATTCAGTTTTTCAGAAAAGGCTACCTCGCTGTCAATAATTATAATCAGCTTCTAATATTCTGTTTTGTCTTTTGCTGTTTAAAGTTACATCTGTGAAAACGAGGCTATCCCTATGCCGCCACACTGGGAGAACGTGAATCCTGAAGTACCTTATCAGGTAAGAGCAGAACTGACTGACTGTACTGTGGAAGAAATCGGAAAGGACCCCAGTAAAGCTATGCAAACTTATTTTTCCAGCTCATTCCTCTACACAGTCAAACACATGAATATAATGAAGTTGCTAGTCTCTTTGGTAAAACAATGGATCGCAACCGAATTAAAAGAATTCAGAGAATTCAGAACCTAGACTTGTGGGAGTTCTTCTGCAGGTGAGATGATTTCTAATCTAAACCCTCTCCTTGCCTCTAACACTTTTATAGTCTTAGAGTTAAGCACATATGTTAAATTGTATGTATTTTCAGTGGTGTAGACGTGCTATGTTTTTCTCCTACGGTATTTTGATCTGGTCTTTAGCACTCTTCCGCATTCTCAAGGAGTGGAAGAAAAATGCTCTGTACGGTTTGCTTGCAGTATTGTAATGTGAGACGCTCTCTCCTTTGAAGGTTTAAGGCTGTATGTATTGGCTAAAATGGTCATTACAGGGGACTCTTGGGAGCTATTTAGTTCTGTTGACATGACCTCATTGCCTCAGGCTTTTATTATCAGTTTCTGGAAACCTTGTTGAATTTTCTTTTAACAATTTTACTATCTTGCCTGTAGCCATTTGTTTGTTTCATTTTAAAGAACACTTTAAAACATACCTTCAAATTTCCTGCATAGCCCGAAGTTTATGTTGTAGATTTAAAATCTCTGTTTATTGCTAGATTTAGGTTGGAAACAACCCATTAGATTGCTCAGTGTGCACTTAACCTAAAAATAAAGTTCATTACAGAAAACTTAAAAGTATTGTCCACATTAACGTGTTGTGCTGTATTTTTTTTTTCCTTTAAATTCACTTCTTTTTTTACAGTTCAATCATTTTATTTATTTATTTATTTATTTTATTTCAGCATATTATGGGGGTACAGATGTTTAGGTTACGTATGTTGCCCTTGCTCCCCATCCCCCCAAATCTGAGCCTCAAGCGTGTCCATCTCCCAGATGGTGCTCATCGCACTCTTCGTGTATGCATATACCCGTCCCCTCCTCCCCCCTCCCCCCTCCCTGACATCCAATAAATGTTATTCTTATATGTGCACTTATGTGTTGATCAGTTAATACCAATTTGATGGTGAGTACATGTGGTGCTTGTTTTTCCATTCTTGGGATACTTCACTTGGTAGAATGGGTTCCAGCTCTGTCCAGGAGTATACAAGAGGTGCTATATCACCATTCTTTCTTAAAGTTGCATAGTACTCTATGGTATACATATACTACATTTTATTAATCCACTCATGTATTGGTGGACACTTGGGTTGTTTCCACATCTTTGCAATTGTGAATTGTGCTGCTATAAACATTCGGGTGCAGGTGTCTTTTTCATAGAGTGTCTTTTGTTCTTTTGGGTAGATGCCCAGTAGTGGGATTGCTGGATCAAATGGTAGATCTACTTGTATTTCTTTAAGGTATCTCCATATTGCTTTCCACGGAGGTTGCACTAGTTTGCAGTCCCACCAGCAGTGTATGAGTGTTCCTATCTCTCCGCATCCATGCCAACACTTATCGTTTTGGGACTTTTTGATGAAGGCCAGTCTCACTGGAGATAAGTGATATCTCATTGTGGTTTTGATTTGCATTTCCCTGATGATTAGAGATGTTGAGCATTTTTTCCTATGTTTTTTGGCCATTATTCTGTCTTCTTTTGAAAAGTTTCTGTTCATGTCCTTTGTTCACTTTTTGATAGGGTTGTTTGATTTTTTTCATGTTGATTTCCTGAGTTCTAAGTAGATTCTAGTTATCATGTGCTATATTTTTTATAACAAATATTACTTGAACTAAGTGGTTCTCTGAAAAATTTTAATTAATATCTGTGCATGAGATTCCATTTCTGATACTTTTCATATAAGCTGACTGTAATTTTCAGAATTAAATTCAGAAAAATTTCAAATAGACACAAAAGTAGAGATTATTAGTATATTATTCTAATATCATGAGCTCCATGTCCCCATCATCCTGATTCAACATTTATCAAGATTTACCACACAGAAACAATCTCCTTTCTTGTTATTTATTGTTGTTGCTAAAGTATTTTAAAGCAAATCCCAGATCATAACTCATTTCGTTTCTATATACTTGAGAAGCAGGCTGACCTTTGTTTGGTAATGGTACTTGGAATTCTTTCATGGTTGTAACTGACTGGTTAATATGGCCTGAGCATATTCCAGCTTTTAGTGTCAGAATAGTTTATGACAGAATTAGGGGCTATCAGCTTGGATTCTTTATAGTCTTGAGTCTGTGGACCAAACCAACATTTGTTCCTGACAGTAACTAAGTTTAACTGACTTTAGAAGATTTTATTTAGTTCTCGTTTAGACGATTCTCTTCTAGAAGAAAATGGAAGCCTCCGTGCCCCTTGATTTTATTCTCTCCTTGAATAAAGTGTGTTTTCCTAAAATAATCTGATGAAAGCTTAATTCATTATTCTTAATCAGGCCCTGAAGTGAAGTTCATATTTGTCTCCCTCATAATTTGAGTCCTCAGTTAAATCCTCGCGGTGAAAATGTACCAGTGAATCCCCAAAACATTTTATACTAAGAATTTTAGTGGAAACAGTTTTACTCTGGTGATGTCCTTCGTGATTTTTATGTCATGTCGGCCTGTAGAAATCTGTGATGGTAAATGAACCTGCCACCTGTCATGACAGTACAATGTACTGAGTCTCATTGTAAGGGCAGCCTGTCATTTTGACATCTCTGAAGAACTAAAATAACTTAGTTGATCTCACTGTCACATAACCTATGAGTCACCGTATAGGTAGTCAGGCCCACGTGAGTCCATCTGGCATCGGTTTTCATGTTGCCCAGGCCTCTCTTACTTTCCCTCCTTCTTCCAACAAATATATTTTCACACCTGCTTTGTGACAGGCACGATTCTAGGCACTTAGGATATAACGGTGTACAGGACCGCGGCTTAGACAAGGAGCCAGACCGTTGCAACACAGACATATAAGATGAGCACAGGACGTGGTGAGGGCAATCATCCACCCCTGCCGACAGAAGCAGGGTGTGTGTGGTGGAGGGGGAAGTGTTGGGGAGCACTTCCGGAAGTAGGTGTCATTTAAACTAGACACAAGTAGAATAGGGGAAGGGCATCCCAAGCATCAGGAGCAATGTGAGCCAAAGTTTGAACACAAGAGGGAACATAGAAAATTAAGAGAATTTCCAATGGAACAGAAATCAGGATGAATGGTGAAAGAAGAAGCTGGAATCATAGTCAAGATGCAGAGCACACAGGATTTTGTAGCAGCACCACTGGGGTGGGCATGTGATTTTCTTCAGTGGCCTTAGCTGAGTTGGATTGATCCAGAGTGGAAGACAGAGAGTTAGCAGGGGCCAGACCATGCGGAGCCTTATAAGCTAAACTAAGGGGTTTGGATTTTTTTCCTGGGACAGTAGAAAGCCATTGCAGGACTTTAAGCCAGAGAATGATGGATTTATTTGCATTTTAGAAAAATAATTCATCAGGCTGTACTGTGGAGAAGGGGGTTAAGCAAGTGGTTCTCAACTGGGAGTGATTTTTCCCACCAGGGGACATTTGGTAATTACTGGGGTCATTTTAGATTGTCGTGTTGGGGCGAGGGTGCTACTGGCATCTACTGGATAGAAGTCAGGGATGCTAAACCTCCTACAATGCACAAGACAGCCTCCTACAACAAAGAATTATCCAGCTCAGAATATAATTAGTGCCAAGGTTGAGACACCCTGATTTGATGGGATCACAGTTTGAAGCAGAGAGACCAGTTTAGGAAATTGTTTCAGTAATTAGACTGAGACACATTGGGTGGCCTAAACAAAGTGGTATCTGCTGTGTTGGAGCAAAGAGTACGGTTTTGAGATATTAAGGTTGTAGAATGATAGGGCTTGGTGTTTAATTTAATGTATGCTATGGGGTAGATAAGAGAGATGGGAGGGATAACCTCCAAGTTTCTGGCTTGTTTGCTTTAATTGATGAAGGGAATATGGGTAGAGACAGGTTTAGGGATGGTGGAGAGGGAGGAGTAGTTGACATATAACAGCTGATACGTGGGTTGGGAGCTCAGAAGAGTGGTCTTTTGGAGTTAGAAAATGTGGGGCAATAGAAACTGTAGGGATAAACAAGATGACTAGGGAGCCTATGGAGATTAAGAAAAGAAGAGGGCGAAGAATCAACCCTGGAAGGTGTTAACAGTGGAAGAGAAAACCCAAGGAGGAAACAGAGGTAACAACCACAGAAAGTGGAGGAAACCGGTAGGGTGTGTAGTCACAGAAACCGAAGGAGAAAAGTGGTTTATACAAGTAGGTGTCATCTGTGAGATCACGTACTGACGAGATGTCAAGTAAGATAAATATTGAGAGTGTCCTTTGGATTTTGCAGTAAGAAGGTAACTCGATGCAAGCAATATTGGTAGATGCTATATTGTGTATACAGCAAATGTCAACAACTCTTTCAAGAAGCTTGGCAGTAAAGAGAATGAAAGATGTGAGAAGATAGGCAATGTGGGGTTGGGGAGTGTGCTTTCCTTTTGTTTTTTAATGTTTTTGAATTTAATGATGGGAGAGACCTGGGTGTTGTATTATAACTGGGAAGAACCTATGGAGAAGGAGAATCTAAAAGACTGGAGAAAGAGAGAAAGAGTAATTGATGGATTACAGCTTCTGAAGAGGTATGATGGGATGCACTTCTGAGAACACATGTCAGAAAGGAGGTAGGCAAGGGTGGTCCAGTTAAGTTTATAGACCAGTAGAGGTAGGGGATGAGGAGGGGAGTTAGGTTAGGGAGTTCCTTCCCAATACCTTCCATTTCCTTGGTGAAATAAGAAGTGCGGTTACCCACAGAGAATGAAATGTTAGGGAAGTGTCGTTAAGAGGGAAAGACAAGGGGACGGGGAGATCTGAAATGGCCACTGTGGGAAAAGGCTGAGAACTTGGGAACCATAGGGTTTCCATCAGCGCCGAGGTTTTCGCTGTTAGAGTGTGTGAATTCGTAGTGGGAACCATGGGGATGCTGTATGGTTTTCTCTAGCAGCACAAATGTCAGAGCAGATAGGGGAGATGGTTGGATTGATCCAGGGTCGGAAAGGATAAGGTAGTCAGGAAATAAGAACAGTGAAAGCTGCTAACTCGTTCAGAATGTGGATTTAGATCAGCGATTCTCAAACCTGGCTGCAGGTCAAAATCACCTGGAGCTCGTTAACAAGTAGAGATACCTATCACCCATCCCAGACCTACTGAATCAAAACTTCTGGGTTCTGACGTTTTTGTCTTTAAAAAATTCTTCAAGTGATTCTGATGTTCAGCCAGGATGGGGGACCACTGCTCTAAACCTAAGCAAACTAATTTTAATTCAGAGCATGAAGATATCCCTGCTCCAGTGCAGGCACACGGCATATACAATTTAGCCCTTTTGGCACTGTAGTTCTTAAGAGTATGGGTAATTTTGAGACATCTTTGAGAAAGGGTGCCACAGTACTTTCAGTAAGTTCAGAAATGAATGTGGGTGAGGGCAAAGGTGGGCAGGGTTGTGAAGAACTTAGTGTAGTCCTGTTACTTTCCTTGCAGGTTTAACTGAAGTTCAAGAGGCCCTGGAACTCAACTTTAGCCTTTCTGGAACACCAAGGTCATAGTCTGTGAGTGTCCACATTTCATGAGTGCCTTAGTTGTGGGCACTAGAATAAATTGCGCTGTGGGGATGCAAAACTTTAATCACCTCACCCTCCTCTTCCTTCGGCTGGTATATATGCTCTATCCAATCCAGTAACCCAGCAGTGCTTTCAATGCCTGCCGCCATCCTTGCTCCAGGCTCTTTAATCCACAGTTCATTTTCAATATCTAAGAGAGACTCCAGTGAATTTTCAAACCAAGATCCATTCTAATGTATGCCTAAAAAGTAGTGATAAGTGAATATCCTGACTTTTTAGAGTGTAGTGGAGTCTAGTCATTACAGACCATGAAGCTTGACATTGTATATTAAACAAATGTTTACTTCAGAAAAACCAGTATGGATTCACTAATGCCAAACTAACTAATAGAATCACCATGGTGGTAGATGGGTAAGCCCTTTAAGTAGTCTTGCTTGGTTCCTATAAAGTGGTTGAGAAAGTTACTTACGATGGAAACAAAATGGAGAAAGGTATGCCGGGTGATAGTGAAAAGAGAAAATCTAATAGTTAAAGTTCTTATGCAAAGAGTAACTTAAATGACATGCATGCTTTCTTCTTGAGTCCTTCAATATTTTTATCAGGGACTTGGATTAAAACTCAGAAGCCTTGCTTATCACACTTGTGAAAGATTCAAAACTAGAAGGGGTAGCTTGTTTGTTGTGTGAATCAAGAGTCAGAAAGACCTTGGGAGGTTGAAATAATGAGTCAAAACAAATTTTATCTTTTTTTTTTTTAAAAAAAGCTTTTTTTTCTTGGTTATAAAAGGGACAATTGTACATTATTTTTTAAAAGTGAGACAGTACATAAAGTTCTAAAAAAAAAAAGTTGGTGGAATTTGCTCATAGTGAAAACAGCTGGCTTTTTGTGAAGTAAATATATGCTTAATATACAGTCTTCTAATGTCATACTAAGGGTATGAAAAGACTGTAGTCAACAGACCACAGACATTTAAATTTTGATACATATTGCCAGATGACTCTTGAGAAAGACCATGCACATTTTCATTTCTGTCACCACCTAAATGCAAGTGTCAGTTCCTCCACATTTTACTGAGCTCCATGTCCTTTATAAAATCTGTCAATCTGAGATATGGATATTTTACTTTGTTATTTAATTTTTACTTTTTAATTTACTGTAGCAAGTAAGGTGTAACTGAAATAAATCTGCATTTGGTTTATAAATCAGTTGTACATACATAGCAAGCTAAGGGAGGGCTGGTATGAAGAAGTCCCAGGAGTTTTAACTGACTACATACTTATTTATGTAAGCAGTCTGATGCTTCTTGCTACAGAAATGAATTCGGTGGTGCTGGTGAACTCAGTGCTGTCTGATGATACCTGGACTCTGTTTCTATTTCTCACCAACATTTATAAAGTAGAAGGTATCCAGCAGATTCCTGTTAATTAAAGCTTGTCCAGCATAGAGAAAGGCCTGGAAGCTATACTGTGTCAGGAGTAGTTGAGGGAATGGTGCGTATTTAACTTAGCGAAGAAAGCCTCGGTAGGTGTTCATAGTTATTTTTGGAGATTCGCAGAGTTGTTTTGTATAAGAGTGATTTGAACTGTTCTGTGTTCAGAAGAGAATAACTAACAGCAATGAGTAGAAGCTGCAGGAGACAGATTTTGGTTTGGGGTTGGGATGGATGTACTTTCCAACAATTACAGCAGATCGCAAACAGATTGTGTTGTCTTGCAAAGCAGTGAGTATTTGACCCTAGAATGGATGGAAGCAGGCATTAAATAGCTATCAGAGATGTAAGGGGGGATTCTTTTCAATTTTTAAAACATCTTCTTTATGAAATACATATTTCAGAAATGAAAATGCAGCAAGTAGTTTATAGACTACATGTACCTACCAATCAGATTTTGATACTTGTCACATTTTCTTCCTCTTCGCACAGATACAGGGGAAGTATTTACTCGTCTCCAACTTCTCTCCTCCCTTCTTCCTGAGATTGGTGTGATGCTTTTATGTTTTTACTCCCTGTGTATGTATACCTGTATGATACACAGTATTATTTTGAGCTATATGTCTCTTTTCGCAACATTCTTTTTATATTCAATATTATTTTTCAAGATTTACTATGTTAACATGTGTAAACTTAGTTCATACTTTTAACATTTATATAAAAATATATAATTATATATTCATTTTTCTGTGAAAGAATTTTAGGCTATTTTCAGTTTTTGTTTTTGCTTTTTCTGTTACAATCAGTCCTGCACTGAATATCCTTCTATGCATTAGAATAGATTTGTTCACTGGGAAGAGGGTTAATTCAACTGGATGGCTTAATGTCCCTTCCAGCCATGCAGTTCAAACTTCAGTTCAGTTCAACCACATTTTCTAGTCTCCGAGGATAAAAAGAATAAGACATAGTCTTTGCTTAAGGAATTCTCTAAAGACTCTGTGAACGTTGCATTATTTAATGGCTTATAGTCTCATTTTTAAGTATCTGTAAAGAACTGGTTTAGGCAGTTATCTTTACTATGATGGGGCATATTCTGGGATAACTATAGTTTTTGGTGTAATTTTCAACCTTAACTCTTAATGTTAACTAATAATTTTTTTATTTTATTTTTTTATTTCAGCATATTATGGGGTTAGGTTATGTGTATTGCCCTTGCCCCTCACTCCCCCCACCCAGTCAAAGCTTCAAGCATGTCCATCCCCCAGATGGTGCGCATCGCACTCATTTTGTTTGTATATACCCATCCCCTCCTCCCCCCTCCCATCTGCCCGATGCCCGATAAATGTTATTCCTATATGTGCACTTAAGTGTTGATCAGTGAAACCAATTTGCTGGTGAGTACATATGGTGCTTGTTTTTCCATTCTTGGGATACTTCACTTAGTAGAATGGGTTCCAGCTCTATCCAGGAGAATACAAGAGGTGCTAGATCACCATTGTTTCTTATAGCTGAATAGTACTCCATGGTATACATATACCACATTTTATTAATTCACTCATGTATTGATGGACACTTGGGTTGTTTCCACATCTTTGCAATTGTGAATTGTGCCGCTGTAAACATTCAGGTGCAGGTGTCTTTTTTATAGAATGTCTTTTGTTCTTTTGGGTAGATGCCCAGTAATGGGATTGTTGGATCAAATGGTAGATCTACTTGTATCTCTTTAAAGTATCTCCATATTGCTTTCCACAGAGGTTGCACTAGTTTGCAGCCCCAACCAGCAGTGTATGAGTGTTCCTAATTTTTGATGAGATGATTTATGTGTCCAAGAACATTTGGCAATTATTTGTTTTCCAGACCTACTTTGTCTACTTATGATTTATAACAAAGAAGTATTTTCTTTTCTACCCTTTCTGTTGAACTTTGCTCATTAAGATTAATAAATGCCACTTAACGGTACATTTCTGTGTGTGCTTTTATGTCTATGTGTATTATGTTTTTAGGAAAAAGGCTCAACTCAAGAAAAAAAGAGGTGTGCCTCAGATTAATGAACAAATGCTATTTCATGGTACCAGCAATGAATTTGTGGACGCAATTTGCATTCATAACTTTGATTGGAGAATAAATGGTATACATGGTGCTGTCTTTGGAAAAGGTAATTATCAGAATTCCAGGTTCAGTTTGAGTCCTAAGAAGGAATTTCCTCTCTTTAGAGAAAATTGATTGTTTTATAATTCAGGGGTTTGGTAATCATTAAGTTTAAAGTTACTATGTTAGGTTCCAGGCACACCCCAATAGTTTCTGAGCCACAGAAAAGTTATTTCTTACATCTACAAAATGGAATTAAGACTCTTACGCTTCTACCAGATTAAAAAGCTACCCAGTCTCAGTCGTCCAGATGGGGCATCATGTCCATATTAGCTGATTTTTGCATTATATTTAATTTTCATGTGTAAGTCCTTTCCATGTATAAACCTACACTAAACTGCTTTATGGCAAATATATAGAGAATGGTAAAATAAATTATAAGACGTTGCACAGTGGTATAGGTACTAGTGTTTTTGTTTTGCTTTGTTTTTTAGAAAATGATAGGTAAGAATATTAATGAGCAAGAAGGAACAGTGAGGGGAAAACCTCACTTTATTTCTAAGGTTGTGAAAGTCTAAATTCTCCTATTTATGCCCACTACTCAAGAAAAGTAAGGAGAGAGGTGAGGGGAAAAGGTAACGGATGGACATTTATTTTTCTGGTCCTTACTTTGTACCTTACCTCCAGCAAGAGAACTGACTACCACTTAAGATCAGGATATGCTGCATTTTGAAAAAGTAAATTAATTTTTAAAATAAATGCTGCAAAGGCCATTCCACTTATGTAACTGTAAAGGTCAGAAAGTGTACATAAATCCCATCAATACTGCATGAATATGAGACTCTGCTATTCATTTCCAAAATTTTTTAGAGTAAGCGTTCCCTTAACAATGTCAATCTCTCATGTCTACCATCTCAGAGGAGTTGGTTGCTGTATTGAGTTTTCATATGCAGGCAGTCAGCCAGTGACGTGTTCTGGAATGCTTAGATATGAATAGCATTGCACTCTCTCAGAAGTCTTTTTCTGGATATGAGGTTCTATTATTTCCAGAAATATTATTGAATTGTTACCCTGAATCATAGAAATATGGTTTGGGGGGGGTTGAAAGAATCTCTGCAGACCAGTAGTTTCCACTGTGCTCTTCAGGTTTGCTGGATGCTGGCCAAGGGCGTGGGGGGAGGAAGCGGTGGAAGGACATAGAAATGGGAAGGAGGGCCAGGCAGTGAAAACTCAGGTCCTGCCACACTTCTAATCACTGAGCCATTTTAACTGTTCCATTTATTGGGTTTCTCTGTAAAATTTCTTTTGAAAACAGAAGTCTGATAGCTGCGTTTTGGCAGGGGCAGGGGACAGTGCGAGGACTGTTCTATACCAGCACATCCATTCCCCAGGCAGTCTGCACCACAGCCGTCGTGACAGAGGGATTTCTGTTCTTTCCTTAAGATCTGTACACGAGGAGATTCCACATCTATTTTTATTATACAATTCCATGCATCTGTTCTCCTGACAATTAGAATGTTTTTGCTTGTTTTTAACATATTCTTAGAAGTAATCTTGGCTTTTTTGGTCCTTTTTGTTTAAGGAACCTATTTTGCTAGAGATGCTGCTTACTCCAGTCGCTTCTGCAAAGATGACATAAAGCATGGAAACACATTCCAAATTCATGGTGTCAGCTTGCAACAGCGGCATCTATGCAGAACATATAAATCTATGTTTCTTGCTCGAGTGCTAATTGGAGATTACATAAACGGAGACTCCAAATACATGCGACCTCCTTCCAAAGACGGGAGCTATGTGAATTTGTATGACAGCTGTGTGGATGATACCTGGAATCCAAAGATCTTTGTGGTGTTTGATGCCAACCAAATCTACCCTGAGTACTTGATAGACTTTCATTGATTTTACTTCCAAATCTCAGTGGTCAAGGAAGTTTTATTCTTTTTTGCAGGAAGATTTGCTCTCCCATCATCTAGCTACTGTGTTAATTATCTGATACTTTGAAACATAAGAAAGAAAAAATGGCCTCCATATAAAAAGACATACTGATTTTAAGGTTGGTTTTTCATTGTTTTTTTTTTGCCCTTCTCTCATAGTCTTGTTGTTAAAAATTGATGCCATTGCCACTTTATCACGTCAGGGGGAAGGATAGCATTCAACATGGAATCAGCTGAGTCTCAACTAATGTGGTCATTCAGAATCCTTAAAGTTTACATGTGTGTTTTCAGGGTAAATGATATTAATTCAAATAGACTTATTAATATGTATGTCCAAAAAATGAAAATATAGACATAATGTGTCCTTTTAGAGGAATTGGTCCTTTATAAATTAAATTCTGGTAGTATTATCTACTAGTCAACATGTTGCTTTGGTGGTCTTCTCAGGGGGAGATTTAAAACCCTGAAACCGTCTGAGTACCTTGAGAGAAATCACAAACAAGAATTATTTCAGTGCTGTGAAATAAGCCAGAAGGAAAAAAATCAAGGTAGAGTGCCCTCCTTCCAGTTGCCTTGGGATAGCAGGCCACAGCCTCAGACTTGGTCTCATCATTCTCTGTCTCCTGCATCTGAGTTGACAATTGCTTCATACCGTAATTAGCCTACATTTCACACACCAGGGCTCTTGAAGTCTTACACAAAGGCTTGCTGTGCAAAGTGTTTATTGCATCTTCAAAGTGAAACTTTTATTATTCAAAACATTAATTTTTCCTTTGTTTTGGAATCCCTACAATGATCACTTCTAAATTGTTTTTACTTGCTCCCCTGCAACACACACAGCTATTCAACAATGATTTCTAAAATTCACATTTCAAAGTTGTATCCATTTTGAATCATTACAGAAAGCATGCAATTCTTGAGACAGATCTGATTTATCCTTTGGAGTTGCTATTGACAATCTACTGTTTTGAAAAGTTATATATTATTTGTAATCATGTTTAATGGAAGTTTGTTTACCTGTTCAATCTGTTTTGCTATTCTAAGGAAGAGTAAGTAGTATTGGAACAGCTTCCTGCCCCTAAAGGTATTCTAGTAGAGGCAAGACAACAACTTGGCAGGCATGTTGCGCAGGAGTTCAAGTACCAGATGGGGAGTTGCCCATGGGATTGTTAAGATGTGTATTGATTTCCAGCATTGATTTTTCCATGATTCTACCTGTGAAAGAGAGCATGTGTACCAAGCCTTTCCAGAAAACCCTTCTCTAACTCTTTCTAATACGAATTCTCTCCCCATTATCTTCACCCAATTTTGGCTGAGAATTAGCGAACACAATTTAACTTCTCAAAAAAAATTCCAGTAAGTGTCCATGCCTATATTGTTCACTTAAGTAATTTGAATTGGGAAGGCATCTAGAAATAATCGAAAGTAGAGTATAGAATAGGATCAGGGATGATAATTGTTCAAGTGCCATAAATCCTCAGATTTCCGTTATAGCCTAGCATGTATGTAATTGGGCAGTGAAAAGTAAGAGCACATTTTAAAAACATGCAGAGATCATGATGGAAATAGTTGGAGTCAGTGTCACTAGGCTGCCTTGCGAGAGGTGGCACACTATGGCTGTAGAAACAATGTTAGAGACATTAGGAATTCAGATTTTGAAAATTTTTTTGTTATTGACATACAAAAAATGTTAAAATAGTTCCCCCTTCAACGTGGCTTTTTTTCCAATTTAACGCACATACCTCTCTCAGCACTTGAATAACTATTGTAGCATTTGGGAGTTATTGTTCTTTTCTTTTAGATATGTGCGGATCTTATCTCAAGGCAAACTCTGAACTTACCTAGTTGGTTTACATGAAATATGTGGAGTGTGGTGCAGTAGTCAGTAAAGAAAGCACTGTACTGTTACTAACATGCTTGTCTGAGCGTGTACTGCCAACTCCCCTTTTATAAGAAAGCACTGATTTTAATACATGTTTTAAAATATGATAGTGTAGAGTTAGGGGATGTTAAGATTTTATTTCTTTGTTTTGGTCAGTGGATTCAGTCGAGAACCACATGGCCAGTATATAACAGGACTGGCCCCACCGTTTGCCATCCTCTCCTGCTGTCGTCACGTGGTGTGGGTGGAGAGAATGACCAGAAATCACTCCAGAACAATGATAAATGGTTTTTCAAACTCTGTATTGAATAAATTCCAGCCGATAGTGACTTTTCTTTTTCACTTTGATGATACCAGCCACAGGGTAAAAAAAAAAATGTGCTTATAAAAACAGTTCATAAATACTTCAGTTACGAACAGGAAGGTTTTGATCATTTCTTTTTTTTTTTTTTTTTTTTTTAAGCCAGTCAAATTTAGCAGGGGGGGTTGATCATTTCATTTCTATACTGTTGATGATGATGATAAAGAATTTGGAGCCATTTTTGATATTGTGAACATATTGTTTTTACATGTGGTGATTAGAACTTTCTGTAGCAGTTCTTGGATGTCTGTGTATACCATAAATTTGCTTTTACGTTTCGTTTTGTCTCGTCTCCACCTTCATTGTTTAAGACTAAGTTTTGGGGGCTCCTGTGCTCTCTCGTTCCTCCTGTGCCCTTCCTGTACTGAACTGTGCTTGATCCACCCCAGGTAAAAAGATGCCTTGTTTTTTCTAAGACCCAACCAGTAAATTCCTTGCTACAACTGATCTAAGTGTCTGGCTCTATGATTATATAATCCATTTTCTCAGCTTTAATTGGCCTTCATTTTTCAGCACTGCAGGCTAAGAACTTGGCTTTTGTTTGAACTCTCTCTCTCTCTCTCTGTGTGTGGCTGTGTATCCAAGAATTTAGCGCTGGTCGTACTCATTTTTAAATGGCTTCTCATGAGATTGGAACAATGGTTTTATGCCAAAGACATCCGTGCTTTCTGCAGCTTCCTAGCTTTGCTGTACCCTCTACCAAGAGGTTGGACAGTCAGCTGATCCTGACTCCATGGCTTCTGCTGACTTCACTGTGGTAAATCAGCTTAAGGAGAGTCACAATCCAGAATTCAAATCGTTTTTGCAATATTAATTATACTGCACTTCTTGTGTTTTCCTGTTCCTTTTTTAAAAATGCCTTTTCCTGAAGGGCTCATTATTCTTTAATGTCTCCTACATAACATGTGGAAGCTGCAGGCGTTATAAGCCCACATTTGATTAACACCATCCGAGAATCAGTGTTCAAGCCCATTTCCTCCATTTTATTCCTTTGTAAAGAAGATCAAGCACCAACTTGGGAGTCAACTGATCTGATTTTTGTTTCTGGCTTTGCTGTTTGACTCAGTGTGACCTCGGATAACTCACCAGAGGGATAAAGTTTGCTTTTCAGAAGGTGCAGTTTGTAAAAGACCAATCAGACTCTTGTCAAAATAAAAAGACGTGATTGAGCACAGCTAGAATTCTCCAGGCAACATGTGACCTGACTGAGGATGATTTCTGAGTTTGGGTCAAGAAAACACAGTAGCAGGGATCATGATGTGTTAAGAAGAAAGAAGCAGGGGCTTAGAGCAGGAAGGAAAAAGGATTGACCTGGTTCTCCCTGAAACTCTGCCACTGATTACGTTCCCTCCTGCCCCGACTCCCCTTCAGGCTCACAACCTGAGTTCTCGGTGTACCAAGCAGTGGGCAAGGCACACGTGGCCTCTGCTCTCAGGGAACTGAAAGTCTAGCAGGGAGAACACACTGAACTGCACTGACAAGAGTGACGGGCTTTGCCAGCCTCTGACAAAGGATTTCACCTACCCTGGTGAATTGGGGAAGGCCTCCCCAGGCAGTGACATTTGAATGCGGAGATGGAAAGATGAGTAGGTGTTAATTAGGTGAAGGAGGATTTTATGTCTCCTGGCCACACCCATCTGTGACATACCAGGTTTTGGGGAGATGAAAAAAACAAGATATGAGTAGAGGAAGGTTGAAACATTTTTTAAAAAATATCATTAAAACGCAAGGTGGCAGAATCAAAACCATTCAAAATGGAATGTTCCCAGCCCTGCCTGGCCCTGAGGTCAGCTTTAAGGGAACTGGCACCAGCACTAAGGGAAAGAGAGGAAGGGATTGTGTAGATTTTTATATAATTTTCTACGAGAATCAAGATGCTTGTAGGTAGAGGAGTTCATTCTTGCCTCTGCGTCTTCATGCCTTTCTCCCTCTCCCAGAACACACGCTCGCACTCCTCCTGTCTGCCTTGGAAACTGTTGGAAGCGTGGATTCTGCATCCAGGTGTCCAGGCTGATTCCTGGCTCCACCGCTTACTTGCTGTTTGACCCAGGGCAGCTTATTTAATCTCTGCGCTTCTATTTCCTCACCTATAAAATGGAGATAATAATAGTGTCCACCCCAGAATGTGGTTGTGAGAATGAGATGAAGTAATACCTGTAAAGTGTTCAGGATAATGCCCGGCACACAGTCAGCCTCAGTAAGTGCTGGTGGGTATCAATACGCAAGGCCCATCCTCTTTCAGGCAGTTCTAAACCTGATACAGCCTTCACAAAGCTGGGATTCAGGTTGCACTTAGAGTGAGGGACACACTTTTTTTTTTGCCCTTAGCGTTTACTTGGTCAGTGGCCTTCAGCCAAAGACCACCAGCAGCAGCCCTGTAAGTTAAACAAGTTAGGTTTATTACTCATTGCAGCAAGGGAGAACACACACCATGGGAAACTATTGGGTGTCTCAGTAAGAAGGTGCTAGAAAAAACTTTTTGTAGGATTTGGGCTTTGGTTTGGCGATTGATTTGGGAGAGGGTCTGCAGAACCAGGATGGCACTCTAGATTGGATGCGGTCAGAAATCAGGGGCGATTCTATGATTTGGTATGTCTATAAGTCCTATCTATTACAGAGGGAAGACTAGCTAAAGATAAGCTTTAATTGGTAAAGGAGAAGCAGTCACCCATTTTGGCTGAGAGAAGGGGTGTTTGGTATTCTGTGGGTGGCACAGTGACCTTATTTTTGTCTGCGCTTAGACAAAATTATGAAGTGGCCTTGTTTTGTCTCATTTTATTGTAGTCTGAAAATAACCTTGTCTGAGGTTGGTTTTCTGTGAGATAGTTCAGGTTCAATAGAATAACATGGCTTGGCCGTGAGTACCAGGCCAGTTTCTAAATGTCAGGGATTGTGCTTTTTTTCTTTCTCAACTTGTCTAGGCTAGTTTTATTTAGGCTAGTTTTCTTCCCCTAGGGAAATTGCAAGTGAATATATTCATTCATTCAACAAAACGTCAAATGAGTACCTGTACCTGCTACGTGTCAGGCACTACGCTAAACACAGGGCACAATGCTAAAACACTGCCTTCAAGGAACTCAAAGTCCGGGATAAAAAGACTGAAAGGTTGCCTGTTTCAATCAACCATTTTGCTGTTTAAATGTTTTCTTCAACTTTCCCACAAAGTTCTCCAGCCTGTGTCTACATACTCGCAATGACAGGAAACTGCGCCCTGCAGTAGACGATGCTGAGTGGTCGAAAATTGGTTCTTACCTTGATCTGTAATCTCTCTCCCCTTATACTCCACCACTGGGGCCTGTGTCTGCCCACTAAAGGCTCAGGGAACCACTTCCCTGCGTGTTCCCTCTGTAGTTGAACCACGGTGTCAGTGAAACTTGGAATCTGACGTTTCAGTGCTGTACTGACTACGCTCTTATGCTCTCGTCAAAAGAATATTTTAATTCAACAAATAATTTAATGTTGATTCCGTTTTCTGTATAGCTTTACTACTTAGGTCTGTTATGTCCAGCGAAAGGACAAAGACTATGTTATTGGAGGTTTTCCTAATAAGACCAATAATAAATGTAGGCAGTGAGATGCTATTGGGTGTGAGAACAGCCAACACTAGATGGCAGCATCTTACTTCAGAACTGGCACAACACCATCAGGGAGCTGAGTTCATACCGAATGTTAGAGAGGATCTTCTAGAAATTGTCTGGTAGATTCCCCTACCACCAGGTGGGACAATCCCTGGTCAAACCCACCTAGATAGGTAGGTGTTTATCTCATTTATAATAACTGATAGGAAAACTGGGTCCCTTCCTAAGGTAACCTATTCTAATGTTTTAGATCTGGGCTGTGAAGTTCTTCCTAAACCACCACACCACATACTACCATCTAATTCTGTTTTCCCTTTTTCCTCATATGAGGTAATTGTTGGGTACCTTCTGAGTCCATAAACACAGACAGCTACCGACAAGTCACGCCTTCAGCCTTACTTCTTCAGCCCACCCAGCCCCGACCCCTGCCAGAAAAATAGCCTTAACCTTCTGGCCTCTGTCTTGCCTTACTCCCCACTCCTCCTCCACCTCTGGCACTGCCTCTGGGCTGTGCGCTGCGTCATTCTCAAGTTACGGAGCCCCCAAATTTTGCCATCCTATTTGGCACAAATAAAAAACTCAGATTCTTACAATTGTAAAGTTAACACCCGGGAAAGCTGTGTGCACTCTGAGATATGATATTCTGTGCTCTTTTAGCAAACATGTGACAGAAGGGATGGGCGATAGATTTAGCTTCCAGTTGGAACCCAGGACATACCAACGTCACGTGTTTCTGAAACATTGCCCTCAAAGTCTGAGGACTTGAACTCAGTGCACTACAAATTTTTGAAAGATGTAATTTTTATACTGTTCCTACAAAATTGAGGTGAGGTCGGTAATAATTTGCCATTGTGGAGAGTAGAAGAACTGAATGCCTAAGGTCCTATTTCCATGTCAGAGCCAGGCACAGACCCATGCAGTGTGATTCCCAGGCCACTGATCATCTTTGAGTGTCATTCTGTTGCCCTGTGGCTATATGTGCAAGGTCCTAGCGCTAATAGCATTCATTTAAAAAATCTGTGGATCATGATATTTGCATTGTAAAAAGATACATGTCACCAATGTGCTGTAGTGGAAAACATAGGTTTTAGAGTCAGACCATCCTAGTTACAGATCCAGATTTGCTACTTTCTAGCAATGCAGCCTTGGAGAAGTTGACCAGCTTCTCCGAACTGTGTTTTCTCACCTTTCAATGTGAGAATTACCTGAGGCTGTGTGAGTATGTGAAGCATTTAGCACAGTGTCTGACATATATGCTAGTGGCTCAGTACTTGGACACAGTAATTATCGCTAGCTGGGCTGTTCTAAGAGGGGGGCCTCTGTGGGCTACGGTTAAAGGTCCGGATGGTCTGGGAGAAGTCCTCCCGCAGTGGCCTGGTGTCAGGTCTTCATCATCATCTTTCAATTCTCAAGAAACCCAAGGACTCGGGATGCAGGAGAGAAAGCCAAGCCAGAAAAGCTGAGCAACATAAACGAGAACATGTGTGTGATTTGGAGTCCTTTGTGTCCGTTGCCTCTGGCTTCCAGACAGACCTGTGTCCTACTCATTCCTGACAACCCTCAGGGAGCTGGGGGCCGGGAAGGGTTGTGGACAGGAATGTATGGTTTTGGATATTCCTTGTGCCTTTTCACTGCCAGCATCAACGGAAGCTACAACAGCCACCTAATGCTTCTGAACTGTCTGGATAGTCACAGACTTCAGTGCAGCGTCCTGCCATCATTGTTCCATAACGTCCTTTGGGACCAGGCTGTAATTTACTCTGGTACCTGGCCCAGTGCCTCAAACATCCACATTTATGTTTGTGGGTTTCACAAATAACTACATCAACCTGGAATCATTCCTGTCTTTTCTACCAACTCAGCAGGTCACCTCCTACTCTCGCGCCTCGGTTCCGTATCTGTCAAATGAGGGGGTCGTTTCAAGGTCCCTTCTAGGCCTGACTTTCCGTGATATGTGGCTTTTGCTCCCCTTTACTCTCTCAGTGCTGTCAGAATGGAAATAAGGTACTGATTCTGCAAAGCAATTTGTGTTCACGGTTTTTCCGGTTTATGATCAGACTTGGACCATTAAATTAAGTATAGATAAAAAATGAAACAGTAAGCAAAATATACAAAAATAAAGGACAAAGTGACAGATATTGAGGGTATTTTCAGTGTAGCCAGAGTTATTTTAAAGAAAGTTGACCCCAGTCCATTCCAATAAGAGGAATGATATCACTGGGGACCGTGGATGGAGAGTGTCACTGCTCAGGTGTTCCTCTGTGTCCACGTAGATTAAATGACAGAAAAACATCTTCCAAAAGCAGACAGGATCCTCCTAGATATGCTTAGATTTTTGAGGAATTTCTCCATACGTGGGGCAATGCAGTGTAAGTTGTGATGTGCACAACTCAGCGAGTGGCACCGCCTGTTCCAGAGGCGATATGCTGGGCCTGTAGGAGGCAGCTAGATGGACTTCATGCCTTCATCTCCCACGTGAGAAAGCAAATTGGAGAGGATAGGATGGGGATAATCTTAAATAAACTCCAATACATATGCAAACTTGTATCACTCACAAAGATTCTTTGTTAGTAATGACAATTGACTTATTCCAAACCTCAAAATCTTTGGGATCTTTGCTCTTGCAATCTACTAATCTAGGGAGAACAACTGATGACCGAAAACATGTATTCAAATAGTCTAACAAATAGTCTGACGTGTAGCCAGCTCCACAGGTACTTTGTCGTTTACCTGCCTGCACCGTTGTGTACACTTTCAAACCCAGGGAAGATCAAATATATCTGCATTTTGGACCAATATGACAGGGGAAAAGCCTCAGAAATGTATGACAATACTGAGTCGTGGGTGCTGCAATAGCATTTGACAAATTTGAAGTATTTTGGATGGAAATAATGAAACCAAATTAATACATTCATTATCCTTTCATCCTCTCTCATTTCTCTTAATAGAAAGAAGGAAGGAAGAGAGGGAGGAAGAAAGCCTTAGCTTTCTTATTATGTGGTTTCAGTTATTAAAACTACCAGAACAAAGCTTAACAATGAGACATTTTTAATTATTGCTCTAGTCATTAAACATTTATTGGCCATTGGCCATTCACTGTGTGCCAGCATTTGCATGCCGGGCCCTGTGCTGGGACCAACTTCAAAGATGAATAAGGTCCGGTCTGTGCCTTCCAGAGGCTCTTGGCCTAGCGAAGAAACAGATACGTAAACAAATAAGTGTTAATTCCATGTGACAGGTACTGGTCAGAGATACGAATTCAGCGTCGTGGGAAATAAAAAAATGTCAAGGGATCAGATATTCCTAGAGGGTAGGGTAGGCTTAACCCAAGGATAAGGCAACATTTACCTAAATCTTATAGGAAAACACTTGGTGACAAAAATGAAAAAAGACAATCCAATCCCAGCAAAAGACAGACCCGGGCCAGTGTGGTGGAGCGAGGAAAGTGGGGTCTGTGTGTGTGAAGAAGAGTAGTAGCAAGCGCTGCAGCGTCTGTGCGATTGTGCAGCTGGGGGAAGGTGGCAGCAGGGAGCCGGAGTGGAACAGAAGAATGTGAGGACACAAGGCCGGAAAGACAGGTCGGGCCAGGTTGGGAAGGGATTTGTATTCCAAGCTAAGGAGTTTGGGTTTTGTTTGGGGAATGGACCAAAGTCTTTGAGAAGTTGGGGCACAGTTTGTAAGACTGAGTAAGTAAAGATGTCATTAGTCGAGATTAAAAGTATGGAAGACAGCACTGTTAGAGTGCAGCGGGCATTAATGTTTTGTCTGCCTGACACCACTGCCTTTTCCTGGGAGCAGCAGAGGTCCCTGTTCTCCTCCCCTGCCCCAATTCGAATACATGAACCTAGAGAACTGCTTCCCCCCCCCCCATCTTTTTTTTCACATGACCCCATCTCCATAGCTGTAGTGATTGCTCTGGGGACAGATACTAGATTCAAGCTGGTTCAATCATTGTGTCTCATACTCTCTACCCTGTCCTCAGTGTTTGGCCTAAGTGTGGGCATGTGACCGAATCTGAGCCCTTCTGAATTTGGGATTTGCACCAAGAGACATCTGATGATGCATCTGGGAAGTTGCAGATTCAGAGTTGCTTGTGGTTGTCTTTTATATGCGCAAGAAGCTTGTCTTCAGTAGGGAAAAACTGAAACTAGCATAGAGAGAAGCAGATATGAGAGACAGAAGGAAAGAGAGTTCTGGTGGTCTTGCAGTCTCTGGTTCCAGGCATCCTGAAGCTGGCTTAATTCTTACCATGGTTTGGTTAACATGAACCAATAAGTTACTCTTTTTGCCTATTTTAGCTAGTGTCGGGTTTCTGACACCTGCAACCAAGAGCCCTGACTAATGGCAGGAAGATAATTAACTCTGATTTTGATACGTTACATTTGAAAAGACTTTTCTGTAGATGGTAATGGAGCTGAAGAGAAAAGTCAGGGCTAGAGAGAGAAATTGAAAAGCCGTGTTTAGATACGTGATTTTCAAAGCTATGCAAGTCGCTGAGTTCACCTAAGGTAAGTGTAGAAAGTGATGAGAGGCCGAGGATGGAACCCTGAAGAATGCCAACCTCCAAGAGTGCACAGAGGAGGAACCAGCTGTTTCACACTCGGGCCATTTCTGATTTTAGCCAGCTCTTCCAATCTCGTGCTCCTCAGTGGGAAGAAGGCAGTCTATTAAAGTCTGTTACAGTATCACCAGCTTTTGGAGGTTTTTTTTTTAACTGCTTTAGGCCACATCTTCTAAAATCTGCCTCATACAGCTTTCAGGCTTTGGAATAAATCTAATCTTCTCCAAAATGTTCTTTCCTGTATTTGAAATCTAAGATCTCATAACACTAAGTCTTCTTTTCTTCAGGATTAAATCTCTCACTTCTTTCAGCCATCCCTCATCTGATAATTATCAAGTTTTATTGAATTCTAAGTATTTGTCCATGTTGCTTGTGAAAGGTGACATCTGGAACATAGTATTTGTGTTACAATGTAACTAGCAGAGAGTACAGTGGAACTAATTCCTTCCTAATCTGAACCTCATACTAGTTGCATTATTGGGAAGTATTACACTTGTAACCAACAAAATAAATCCTAGATTTTTTTTCTAGAAATTGCTGGAAAACCAGAAAAATATGGGACTGCAAACTAGTACAACCTCTGTGGAAAGTAATGTTGAGATACCTCAAAGAGATACAAGTAGATCTACCATTTGATCCAGCAATCCCATTACTGGGCATCTACCCAAAAGAACAAAAGACATTGTATAAAAAAGACATCTGCACTCGAATGTTTATAGCAGTACAATTCACAATTGCAAAGATGTGGAAACAACCTAAGTGCCCATCAATACATGAGTGGATTAATAAAATGTAGTATATGTATACCACGGAGTTCTACTCAGCCACAAAAAACAACGGTGATCTAGCACCTCTTGTATTATCCTGGATAGAGCTGGCGCCCATTCTAAGTGAAGTATATCACAAGAATGGAAAAACAAGCACCACATATACTCACCATCAAATTGGTATTAACTGATCAACACTTAAGTGCACACATGGTAGTAACATTCATCAGGTGTTGGGCAGGTGGGAGGCAAGAGAGGGGATGGATATATTCATACGTGATGGGTGCGGTGCACACCGTTGGGGGGATGGACACGCTTGAAGCTCTGACTCGGGTGGGGCAAAGGCAATATATGTAACCTAAACATTTGTACCCCTGTAATATGCTAAAATAGAAAAAAAAAGAGAGAGAGAAAAATAAACACAGCCAATAAAATGAAAAAAGAAAAAGAAAATACAAACCAACAGAAAAATAGTCAAAAGATTCAAAGAGGTATTTTGCTTCACAAAAGAGAATATGGAAACATGAAAACCTTGGTCATCAGAGATACGCACATTAAAATTACAGCGTGGTATCTCTGCACAGCTACCAGAATGACTAAAATTAAAAAGACTGACCAGACCAAATCCTGGTGAGGATGTGGCACAACTCAAACTTGTGTGTACTGCAGGTGGTCACGTAAGTAGAAACAATCACGTTAGAAAGCTGTTTGGCAGTATTTGTTTAACCCGGTTATATGCAGCACCTGTGACACGGTAATTCTATTCCTAGTCATGTACCCAACAAGAACACACACGTAGGAATAGTCACAGTAGCCACATTTGTAATAATTTCAAATTAAAAGCAATTCAAATGTCTTCAACAGTAGAATAGATAAATAAATTGTGGTATATTCATACAATGGCACTCTGTATGCAATGAAGATGAATAAATTAAAACTGCACTACACAAAGCAGATGAATCTCTCAAACATAACGTTGACAGAAAGCAGCCAGATATAAAATAATGCATGCTATATAATTCAATCATTTATACGAAGTTCTGAAACGGCAAAACTAACGTATTTGCAGAGTCCGTGTACTATTCATCTCCAGAGTAGCTAATAACTCAAAGGAAGCATGGGGGATTCTGGGTTGCTGGGAATATTCTGTTTCTTGACCCGGTGTTAGTTACAGAAGTATGTCTAGTTTATAAAAGACCATTGAGCTGTTTGATTTGTACACTTTCTGTTATGTAATGCTTAAATAAAACAATTCACTTTTTAAAAGAGCATTTTGGGTAGGGATCTTCAAGAATCCCACTTACCTTTGTTTGATGGAGGCTTTGACTCTCCTAAAGCTTGGACAATGGAAGTTGCAGGGAAGTTTAGCAGGAAAAAAAAAATTAAGAGATCCCAGGACAGTGATAATTGCTTGAGTTGGGTCATGAGTGCATTTCATTACTTTTCATTGAATTTGATCATATTATTCTAATTTTGTATGTTTTTAACTTTATATAATAAAAGCATTTTTACCAAACATAAAAAACTCCAGAAAAATAGAATCTATAATTATATGATTGAGGTTTTGAGCCTAAACACAGGCCTTTACATTTGTCTCTATTAAATTATTTTTGATATTAAAAAAATGATTACTGTAGCATAATATATGACTAAATAATTAGAAACAACATACCTGGCCAAAAATAGAGGAGTGTTAAATATATACATAAGATAGACTATCATGTGTCTGTGAAAATGATCTTTCTGAAGAATACTTAATGACATGGGAAAGTGCTTATGGTATAATGTTAAGGAAAATTCAGGTTTAAGCCGCATGTAATAAACTATAACAGTCTTTCCACTGCAAAGGCACCATGACTCAGGGGGAAGAGAGAGAGTGTCCCTGTTAAATTTTACCTTATTGGTATTAACTCATTATTCCATCTTCAAGAAATTTTTTTTATCTTAATTCTGTTGCCCAGCTATTAGCCATCCCTCACCCCCTGTGTCATCCAAAACGTGCTCTGCCAAAGAGGAGATGAAAGTATGTGTCCAGTTGGGCAAATGTAGAGGGCTGGACTAATATCCAGAGATACACTGAATTTCGAGTTATAGTAACCCAGACCTACCTGGATATATTATTTAATTACTAGATTAATCTCTCACAAGATATTAGAAAATACAGTCAGGCTGAAAAGCTTCTTAAAAGATCATTTCATCCATCTCTCCACCTCTAGCCAGACTTGACATTACACTTTTTAGGAAGGACGTTGTCTTAGTTTGGACTGCTTTAACAGAATACCAAAGACTGGGTAGCTTAAACAACAGAAATGTATTTCTCACAGTTCTGGAGAGGCTGGGAAGTCCAAGATCAAGGTGCTGGCAGATCTAATTACCTCTCCCAACCCACTTCCAAATGCCATCTCATCGGGGGTTAAGATTTCAATAGACAAATTTTGGGGGGACACAAACATTTAGTCCATAACAAATGTTATTGCCCAAAGTTCCTATCGCTTGCCTAGAATTCAAAAATCCTAAATTCAGTTTGTGCCTCAATATATGACTTCGACCAAGACACTCAACCAAGAGGTTGCTTCCCTTGTCAGCAAAATGGGATTTGCTTTATGTGACAGTCCCCACATCAGTCTGTTCTCAGGGGACAAGCTGTAATACAAACCAAGTACATTTATTTGGATTCTGCTGCAGGAGAAGGAAAGTAAATGAGAACAAAGCCCTTTTCATCTTAAAGGTTAAGTGCGTGGAAAGAAACCTCAGATGGAAATGGAGGAGCACCAACAGCACAACGTGGACAATAAAGAGAGAAAACCAAAAAAGGAAGTTGGAAATTTTGACGAAGAAATTGTCCATGGCTGGTTTGGGTGCTAGCAAAGGAATGATACATTTGCATACCATGTAGATACTGTTTGTACTCAACAAAAATCCAGTTTCTTTTCATAGAGTTCTTGAAGGACAGAAGATATCCATCTGTCTGAACGCCATTAGGGAAATGAACAAGCTACCTTCTGAATACCTCTTGCAAGCTGATGTCTATAAAATGTTGATCTACTGGGAGAGAAGTATAACGAAATACAAGGAAGCTTAATGTTCAATATTTGCAAATAACAAAGCATTTCTTGGGTTGGAAGTTACTACCACAGCAATAAGCAATATTACTCCAACAATTTTTAGTACTATGTTGTTTAAAATTGCTATCATTTGAGGCATATTATCCAAGTGACTTAAGACGTGATAGATAATTTCAAGATTTTTACTTATTGCTATGGTTTGAATGTTTTTGTTCCCTCCAAAATTCATGTGTTGGAAACTTAATCACTAATACAACAGTGTTGGAAGGTGGGGTCTTTTGAGAGGTGTTTAAGTCATGAGAGCTCTGCCCTGACACATGGATTAATGCCGCTATAAAAAGCACTTGCAGGAGTGGGTTTGCTCTCTCTTGCCCTTCTGCCTTCTGCCATGGAGAACACAGCAAGAAAACCCTCACCAGATGCCGGCACCTACATCTTGGCCTTCTCAGCCTCCAAAACTCTGAGAAATAAATATCTGTTCTTTATAAATTACCCAGTCTCAGGTATTTTGTTATAGCAGCACGAAATGGACTAAGACACCCAGGATTTGTTTTAGTTGAATATGGTAAGGTGATAGACACAGAGATGTCAACACTGTTGAACGAAGTTGTATTACTTACACTTTCCAAGAGAAGGGGGCATGCCATGCTACGTAGGGCCGCGTGGGGAAGTAGCAGGGTCAGTCAGGAGGCAGGAGGAGGCGGGAGGGAGAAAGCATGGCCCAGAGCCTTAATTGTGGTTTTTAAGGGAAGGAATGGGTAAGGCAAGGCAGGTAAGTTTGGTGGCGCATGCCAAGCTTAGGATTGGATAGTCTGAATGATTTTAGCAGGCTCTGTGTTATAAGGCTGGTCTCTGGTTGTTTGGCACCTGGTCTTGGGGTTATTTACGGCAGGGGAAATACTGGCTTGCTGTATGAGAGTTAGACAAAGGCATGGTTGGAGGGAATACAGCCTTTGGATTGGTTGCTTTGCATGTGAGAGGCACCCTCAGTGGACTCCTTTGATATCTCTAGGAATTAGCTAGTCCTCTGGCCAGCAAGGCTCCCAAGATATCAAAGCACCCTAAAATATAGAAAATAAAAAGCACGGTTAATACATAAAGAGATGTGTGTTTTAAAATAACTGACAGTGTAGGATCAAATTAGTTAGGATTGAACTACAATACAGTCTTGATTTCTGTCTTTACTCCTCATCTTACCACCTGGTTCTCCCTAAGAAGGTGACTATCTGGGTGGGGAGCAAACTTCCCTTGTCCTCTAAAAGTGAAGTTTTGGAATGAACTTCCGTGGGTTTCAACAGTGATGAAGTGTTCCTCAGGATGCATCATAGTCTATATCCTGCCCTTGGGAGAAAATCACTGACCGCCTCCCAGCTGCCTACACCAACATCTTGACTGTGGCCAAAGGCAACTTGACTGTCTTCCATGTCACCGTATTCCCACAGGAACCAATTTGCCAGGAAAATGAAGTACAACGTCTGCATCTTGTTTTCTCAGTCAGTCTGTGATGGATAACGTTTCCGCAGCTCAGGAAGAACCTAATAACAGTCTCCAACCCCCTGGAGGGTTATTATGCAGAGGGGGTGGCCAGCTGCTCTCCATCTTCCCTGGGAACAGACCCGAGGAACTGGATTTAAACTACAGTATGACGTATTTTTGTTAGACATTAGAAATAATTGCCTGTGACACCTGTAACCCCAGCACTCTGGGAGGCCGAGGCGGGAGGATTGTTTGAGCTCAGGAGTTTGAGACCAGCCTGAGCAAGAGCAAGACCCCCGTCTCTACTAAAAATAGAAAGAAATTAGCTGGACAACTGAAAATATATAGAAAGAAATTAGCTGGGCATGGTGGTGCATGTCTGTAGTTCCAGCTACTCAGGAGGCTGAGGCAGGAGGATCGCTTGAGCCCAGGAGTTTGAGGTTGTTGTGAGCTAGGCTGACGCCCCGGCACTCTAGCCCGGGCAACAGAGTGAGACTCTGTCTCAAAAAAAAAAAAAAAAAAAAAAAAAAAAGAATTGTGTGTTACAGTTTGAGACAGGGCACCCGTGAAATTGCTTGTTTTGGGATCTGTAACAAAGGAAAGACGGGTAGATGGACGAGGCCACCTGCCAGGGTAGGTGTGGTACAGAAACTATCCTTTGTTGATTTCCCTCCAGGTGCACGTGCGCTTGTCCTTAGACCTGCTCTTTCATGAGTCTTAGGACAAGGTGGGCTCGTACTTTATCTCTCCTGCTAGGCTGTAACAATTCTTAGGGCAATGGCAATGTCTAGCATGATGCCTTGTATGCAATAGACTCTAAAGAAGGAGTTTTTAGAGTGAATGAATTAAATTCAGGTGAAATATGTCTTTGGAATTCCCCAATTCCTCACCTTCCTTTTCCACCCTGTTCCTTTTTTCACCACCCCTCCTATCCAGGTGATCTCCAAAATCTCTTCCAGCTCACAAATTTTAGTAGTCTGGGTTTACTTGTGCTGATACTATACCATTTCTACCTTTCTTTGGAAACACAGATCTTACAAGTCACACCTGAATGTGAAGTCTTTACTAACAGAATAATGACTTCTAATGATATATATTGTTTCAATTAACCCTCACAGTTCAGTGGACTAGGCATCATCGCGTCAAGTTTACAAATAAGCAACCTAAAGCTTACAGGGATTGTGACATGTCCAGGGTTAAATAGCTAATAAGGATATAAACTACATCTGTCTGATTCCGAAGCCCAGCACCTAAACAATGCCATATGAGTTCTCTCACTCAGGAGTATATAGAATTTTAAAAAACCAAAAAGACCGAGGAAGGAGAGCCCAAAGACATTAGTCTTTGAAAGAATAGCAAACCCTGTTCGCTGGCGTGAGGGAGACACGAACTGCCCTGTGCGAGGAACTGAGTCCCTCATCGACACTCAGCTCAGCCCGGCAGCCCAGCTGCCCAGGCCGACCTGCCCCTACCCCGACCGCTGCTGCGTAGAGCCTGCAGACAGCTGGCAGTTCCCCAGGTTGTCTGGCGGGGTGGGAGGTCGCCAGGCAGAAGCTGTAGAAGTGCTCAGAGCCCTGATATTTGAGTTTGTGTTACTGCTTTCGCAGCCTCGGGGCTCTAGCATTTCATCCATCCGCACGGTTCATTTTCAGCCCTCCCTTTCTGGCCTCTGAACCGCTGTAAGTAGGATCTCTCTGTCAACCGTGCGGTTTGGCCATTCATTTTCTTCTTCTTAAGTTGCATCTTGTTCTCATCTTGGACCGTTCACTCACTGTGGGAAAAATTTTGATCAGACTTGGATCATAGAAGACCAAGGCTTGGTGTATTTAGCTGCTGTCTCAGAAATAGCCAATGCTTAAACCTGTAGCGCACGCTGCCCACGGCCTTCTGCATCGAGTTCTCCCGGACAATCTTCTGCTTTTCTACCAAGTGTGTTCATCTGCCCAGCCTCCTTTTAAAGGAAGTAATAAATTCCCTCCTGGCAATTATAGTGTAATTCACTTAGAAACTGTGGTTTAATACATACATCATTTTCCTGGATCAAATAAATCACCCTAGAGCAATCTTCAATTGAAGTTTTGCTATTACAAAGCCCGAGAAGACCATCCAATTACCGTTTTGAGTGGGTGTTAGCCTGCTCTACGGTGGGAAGCTGAAAAGGGAATATCGATGTATTTCCAGTGGCCCTTGTCTTGGTTTCCACCCACTGCCACCTTCCATGCTTAAGACATGAGAGGGCGGGAGGCTGGAACTTGGAGCCCCCACTTTGAAAGGAGAACAAACTCTGGGAATAAACCCACTAGATTTTTAAACTATTTGAGGATAAGGCCTATGCTAGATATTTGTATCCAAGGTAGCACGGCATAGTGATTAGGAATATAGATTCTGAAGCCAGACAGCCTGGGTTTAAATCCTGCCTCTAGTTCTGGCCGGCTATGTGGCCTGTCTGTACTTCAGTTTCCTCGTCAGTAAAACAGGACCAATAGCCCAGGACTGCTGTGATGGCAAAATGAGTTAATGTGTGTGGAGTGCCCAGGACACAGCCTGGGCTATAATAAGTGCTATATGTCCAACACAGTGCCTGGCACAAAGTAGGCTCAATAAATGTCTATGAATGAATAGCAACATTTCATTAGTCACCTATAATAATCCCTCATGGTTATCAGTACCACTAGATCAGAAAGGTAGGGATAAATTTCTGGAAAAAAATGTGTGGACAATTAGAGTGACTGACAAGAAGGGAGTGAAGTATTTTGGAGAGGTTCTCACGACAGCGCTGACTCTCCTGAGGCAGGAATTCCTGTGGGCAGACCTGCATGTTACCAAGGAGCTGGAGGCCTCTGGGGAGAAAGCGGCACTGTGACTTCTCCAAACAAGAGACACGATTGTCTTCAGCTCACATGTACGACATGCCGATCCGTTTCGTAAACAAGCTGCTGGGTTCCACTAGGATGCGCAGCTGATTTTCAGGGTATTTGTTAGCACTGGGATTAACATATTCTGAGCCAAGGAGTACTCGAGTCCTTCTCAATAGGTTTGCCAGCTTCACCCACTTCTAGGGAGTCTTCTGGCTGAAACTCCCAAGTATGATTCTTGGTCTCCGCTGTATTTTTACCTGCTGGTGCCAGCTTCTTACACCACCAGCTCCCATCGCCCCGCGCTGCTTCACCCTCTTTCAGGTGGCCCCAAGCCTTTGGTTAAGAGTAATTTAGTCATTCACAGTGTTTAGAAATCACAGAGACATGAATGTGGTCCATTAGACAGGAATTGTCTGGTTGTTTTCCGTACATTACAGATGTGAAGGATCCGTTTAGCTTCGCTGTGTTTTTATTATATGTGTTTGAATGCACGTATATATGTGCACGTACGCACACACCTGCGTGGAATTACACACCCACACATCTTTAAAAATGTGGTGTTTGCACTCAAATTGCCCTACACTATAAAATGCCTTGATTCATACTACCTGAGTCCTTCCGCTTCCTGTGTTCCTTCTACCTTTTTGTGATTGTAATCTTGAAGAGCATTCGTATTACACTAAATGTTAGGTGTAGTTCAATGCCTGGCAGCGAAAGAAGGAAAGGAAGAAATTTGCCTGTTTCATGGTTTGCCAGCATGAGAGCATTTACTGAGTAATACATTGTCCTGTATCTGTACACAATTCCTCCCTGCCTTCCTCGTCCTCCAGACTCAACGGTCTTCTAGGAGAGAGATGGTTTTTCTCAGCTCTGTGTTCCCACCTTCCCTAGTAGAGCCCAGCACGTAATTTGTTAAATGGAGTGGGAACAGTCATTTACTTGATTGTGGGTGCATGTATTTTGTTTACAAAGAGCAGACACTTACTCTTGCTATCTCAAGACAAAGGGCTTTATTGTACATGAGAACTGGAGCTGGACAAAGTGTCAGGATTTCAGCAGTTTTACGAAAACTGTCCACTTTCTCTCTGCTTCAAAATACCTCTCATGACAAATTTTCTCATCTCCACATATCTGCTGTTCTTTCCTTTGGTTCCCACTGACCCATTCCCTCTAAATGCTCCAATCTGAATCCTGGCTGGCTTAGTGTAGAATGGGTAGCAAACTTTTGGTTAGGCTGCCTCATGGCTTGATGCTCAGACTGTGATTGAGCTACCTTGGGTCAAATGCACACTCTGATCTAATCGGCGGCCACCCCTGCCCAAAAGACTTACTACTTTGAAGGATGGAAGGTGAGGCGCTGTGGGCAAAGCAGTTAGAGGGAGCAATAATTGAAGCAGGCACCTCACAATTCACAGCAGAGTATCCTCGGAAAAGGGTGCTAGCACGCTGTAGCAAATAAGCAAAAGGCCTGGGTGATTGTTATATGCCAAGTTTGTTCCAAGCGCCTCACGCATACTAACTCATTTAACCTTTCATGATGTAATATTAGTGCTGCTTTTATTTAGAAAATAAAAACACAGGAGAGATGTCCATGCAATATTTGGGACACACTTACACTAAGAAATTATTTGTTGTTTATCTGAAATTCAGATTTAACTGGTATATTGTATTTTATCAGGCAACACTATTTATCCCATTTTAAAGATGAGAATACTGAGGCGCAAAGAGACAACTCACCCAAGGACACACAGCTAGGAAGTGACAAAGCCAATTTGGCTCTAGTTCCTGTACTTTTACCCACTGTGCTATATTGCCACTTATAGACTTACATTAACAGCGGACAAACACACATATACACACACACTAATAAAAGACTCCTTTATTTTTGTTATCATCTTTCAAAAATAAAAAACCAAAGACCAAAGTGTCCTTAGTTGTTGTACCAGTCAGAGTCCAGGCAAGAGACAGAAATCATAGCAGAAATTTGAACGGGGAAAATTCAATATAAGAATTGTTGGTTGGTCCGAGTGCAGTGGTGTTTACAACTAATTGATCACAACCAGTTACAGATTCCTTTGTTCCTTCTCCACTCCCACTGCTCCACTTGACCAGCCTAAAAAAAAAATAATAATAATTGTTGACTATATGAAGTGTTGTTAACTACCAAGAGGGGTAACACAGAACTCTGAGGGGTAGAGAGGCAATTAGCTACAGAAAGTGGTTACTGTACCTTGGACTAAGGGAAAGATGAACAAAAAAGGAACTCAGAAACCCTGGACTGAGACCTCGGAGGAGAGTTCCTGGTTGACACAGGAACATGCCGCTTGCAGTCCTGGCGCCGAGGAAACTGGCCAGAGGGCCACCACTGTCGAACTGCAAAGGGAAGACTCCACTGCAGCAAAACTTGGCTGGGATAACCGCATGATGACCTGCTTGCCACTGCATGGAAAAACAGAAAACTGGAGGAAAGAGAAAAAGGCCCCTCTTTCTCTTCCGGCCTTGCATTGTTCCTTCCATACTCCTTATTGTCAAAACCTAACATTGAGCCAGTTGGCAGAGGAGAAATATTGCCTGTAGAGTCCAGCTCCAGTATTATAAAGCAGAATGAAGAAATCGGGTTTGGAGCTGAAAAACAATAAATTAATAACTGGTATAGATGGAAGCTACATGTTTCATTCCAGGGATAGAAAGAAGCCCCAAACATCATTACACAAAAGGAAGACAGATTGACTAAGAGAGGCATTTGCACCTAAAAAACTGAAGGTTTGCAGAAACACATCTCTTGGAGTAGAGCGGTCTGCCTCCAAGGTATTGGATAAGCAAGACAAGGTGTTATAAAGCCTATTATGGAAAAATATGCAGAAGGCTGAAAGGTTTACAACTGAGAAAATGCCAGTGCAGTGTTAATATAACCGAGAAATTTGGCCTATAAGAAACTGAGTAAGAAAAAAAAAACCAAACAACAAGCCATGAAAGGATAGGTCAACCTTTAGGGGGCCCCCTTAGTTATTACTTTCAAAAGGAATGTGATAAACATTTACTATGCAAGTAACATTTGCTTCCTGGACTCTTGATATTTCTGGAGAGTCTAAGACATGTTTTTAGAGACAAGGGCACAGTTCTGATGGACTGTGAATACCCTACTCACTGCCAGAAAGGAACAAGTTTAAGAGGGTGATGAATAGAGACAGTTCTCTCAATGCGAAGAGTAAGTCAGGTGTGGGTCTACTACCTCCAGTTGTGAAATGGTAACTATTCTGTATGGTCAGCAGTTCCTTCTTTTTCTATAGAACCCTGACTTTCCTTCCTCCATATTAGCTTCTCTAATTACAAAGTTTCGTCTCTGATTTGTTCTCTAGACAATCATGTCTGTCCTGCAAACTGCTGACTCCCAGCCTTGCTGGGCAAATTGAGCACATCACTCTTTGGGCTGCTTCTGTTGTCAAGGTTAGTCCAAGGGGCATTCTTCTGTATTGGAAGCATGTTTCAGCCTCCTGCCTGCCCTAGCAGTGGTGTCTCTCAGTATTTATGGAACACCTCCTCCTCCCACCCTATACCTGGTTAGCATTGGTCGAGTCAAGGCTCAAACTATTCCATAGGCATGAAAATAACTCCTACCTATAGCCAATAGCTTTGTATTCATCCTCTTCTGCAAACCTAAGATCAGAGCTACATTCTACTCCTTTTACAAATATCTTAGTGTGCTTTAGAGATTTTTGTATTTCTAGTACTTCCTTGAGAGGAAATATAGTACAGTGTTTAAAAGCTTGGGCCAGCCAGACTTTCTGGGTTCAAATCTCAGCTCAAACATTTACCAGCTATATGAATTCAGGTGAGATTTTTAACTTGTATGTGCCAGTTTCCTCATCTGTAAATGAGCATCGTAACAATAGTATCTATTTCAATGGGCTATTATAAGAATTAATGTACACAGAAGAGATTTAGAATAGGATCAATTGCTTTGGTAATTGCCCTCCTGTGCCAAAGAATTGCCCAAAGACACTGGGCAACAGGCAGTATAGGATGGTGATCCCTGAAGGAAGAGAAACAAGCTAGGCGAGCCCGATCATTGCCTCAGTTTACTGACAAGGCAGTTTATAGGCTGCAATGCAGGGCAAGTGAATCCAAAGGGAGTCCAGCAGTCTCACTAAGTTGAGGAGACAGACATTAGAGTTTAGGCAGGCTAAGGGAGCTAGAATCTGCAGTTCAGGGTGCTGAAGAGGAGGCAGCTGCCCAAAGTAGAAGCTCCAGACAATTCCAGAGGGGCTTCCTCAAGTCTTTGACTAAGTGCAGACCTGCATTTCTGTGGATCAAAACTCCACAAGGCTGAGGAAATAATCACCAGAAAGAAATAAGCCAAGAAATTCCAGGGCTCACATATGACTGGGAATAGTTCCCATTTCACAAACCAGAATGGAAAAAAACTTATAATACATAGAGCATTGGACAAAGTTTTTTGAAGGATCATGCCTTTATAGTGGATATTTGCTCCGGACCCACTTTATCTAGCTTAAAAGAAAGCCTCTAAAGGAATAAACCTATCTGATAGTAACTTAACCATGTATCAGGACAAAATGCAGCATTCTTTAAAGGAATACAACAAAATCCAGCACTCAACATTATACAATTCACCATGTTTGCTATACAATAAGAAATCACCAGACAACCAAAGGAGTGGGAAAATATAATCCACAAACAGGAAAAAATAAATCAATAGAAATAGATTTTTAAAATGAGAAAGATGATAGAATTAGCAGATAAAGACCATAGAACTACAATTATAAAGCTGCTAAAGGATGTAAAGAAAAGTATGAACATAGAAAGAAATAGAATATATAGCAAAGGCCCAAATAGGACTTCTAGAGATGAAAAATATAATCTCTGAAGTGGAAAATACACTGAATAGGATTAATTGCAGATTGGAAATGGAAGAAGAAAAAAATAGTGAATGTAGAGACATAGTAATAGAAACTACCCACATTGAAACATACAGAAAAAAAAAAAAACCATAACAAAAAGAACAGAGAGCCTCAGTGGACTGTGGGACAATATCACACAGTTTAAATGTGTATAATTAGCATCCAAAAAAGAAAAAAGGGAAGAAAAAATATTTGAAGAAATAACAATCAAAAACTTTCTACAATAAATTCACAGACCCAAAAATCTCGACAAACCCTAATCGGTGTAAACGTAAGGAAAGCTGCACCATGGCACACCATACCAAATTTCTGAAAATAGGCTGGGCACAGTGGCTCACGCCTCTAATCGTAGCACTCAGGGAGGCAACTCAGGAGGATTGCTTGATCTCAGCAGTTTGAGACCAGTCTGAGCAAGAAGAGCAACACCCCATATCTACAAAAAAATAGAAAAATTAACCAGGCATCGTGGAGCATGCTTGCAATTCCAGCTACTCAGGAGGCTGAGGAAAGAGGATTGCTTGAGCCCAGAGGTTGCAGTGAGCTGTCATGTTGCCACTGCACTCTACCCAGGGCAACAGAGTTGTGTAGGATGATTAAGTTCTAGAGATCTACTGTACGACATTGTAGCTATAGTTAATAATACTGTACTGTATATTTACAAATTTGTTGAGAGAGTAGATCTTATGTTAAGGGTTCTTACCTAAATTAAAAAAAAAGAAAAGAAAAACGAAGTAAAAAGAAAGTCTTTTTTCAGTTGATTAAAAACCAAAAGAGCCAATTGCCAGCAGACACACACTAAAAGTAATCTGAAATAAAGTTATTCAGGCAAAAGGCAAGTGATAGCAAGTGGAAATTTGAATCTATAAAAAGAAGTGAATAATGCTGAAGATGGAAAATTATGTGTGTGAATATAAAAGATATCTTTTCCCATATTTTAAGATTTCTTATAAAGGCTATTTACTGTCTAAAGCAAAAATGAAAGCAATGTATCATGAAGTTTTTAAAATATGTAGTAGTAAAATGTATGAAAACAATAACAGAGAGGAAAGAAGGGGTGAGTGGAAGTATAATGATATGTTTCTTTCACTGCAGATGAAGAGGAATAGTATATGAAGGTAGATTGTGAAAAATTAAAGATGGATATTGCCAACCCTAGAGCATCTCCTTAAAAAAGAGAGAGGAATAGTTAATAATCCAATAATGGAAATACATTGGAATTATGAAAATTATTCAGTTAATTCAAAAGAAGGCTAGAAAAGAGTTAAAAGGTAACAAAGAATAGATGAGACAAATTGAAACTGGTAGCAAGATGGCAAATTTACACTCAAAAGAAATTAAATTGAATGTAAATGTCTAAACGACCCAATTAAAAACCAGAGATTATAACATTGGATATAAAAGCAAGACCCAACTATATGCTGTATTCAAGAAACCCTCTATCTGTCTATCATCTATCTATCTATCTATCTATCTATCTATCCATGACATAGGTTAAAAATATAAAGATGGAAAAAGAGATAACCTACAAATGCTAATTAAAAGAAAGCTGAAATGACTGTATTAATAATATACAATGTAGGTTTAAGAAACAGGAATATTATCAGAGACAGAGAGGGACATTCTATAGTGATAAAAGGGTGAATTCCTCAAGAAGGCAAAACAATGCTAGATGTATATGCACCTGTTAATAAAGATTCAAAATACATGAAGCAATATCTGATAGAACGAAAAGGAGAAATAAGCAAATACACAATTGAGTTGAAAATGTCAATACTCCTCTCTCAATAACTGATGAAACAAGCAGAAAATAACCATATGGCTACAGAAGACTCAAAGAACACTATCAACCAGTATGATTTCATTGAGATTTCATATGCTCCACCCAGCAAGAGCATAATACACATTTTATTGAAGTCCACATGGAACATTCACCAAGATAGACCATACACTGGACCATAAAATTAGTTGCAATAAATTTAAAATAACTGAAATCATACAGAGTATGTTTTTTGGCCACAAACAGAAATAATAACATAAATATATCAGGAAAATCCCCAAGTAGTTGGAAATTAACACATTTCTGAATATCCCATGGCCAAAAGGAAATTAAAAAAATTATAAAATATTTTGAACTGAATGAAAATGAAAATGCACACATTAAAATTTGTGATGCAAGCTGGGTGCAGTGATGCATGCCTGTAGTCCCAGATACTTGGGAGGCTGAGGTTGGAGGATTGCTTGAGCCCAGGAGTTCTATGTAGTTCAGCCTGGGCAACATACTGAGATCTCTAAAAAAGAAAAAAAAATTCTGAGATGCAGCTAAAATAGTGCTTAGAGAAAAATTTACTACCTTGAATGATCATATTAAAAGATAAAAAAGATTCAAAGTTAATAATCTTATTTTCCCTCTTACAAAAGTATAAAAAGAAGAGCAAATTAAACCTGAAGCAAACAGAAGGAAGGAAATAATAAAGATAGAAGTATAAACCAATGACACAGAAAGCAGAAAAGTGACAAAGAAAAATCAATGAAACCATGAGCAGATTCACTAAAGAAATCAATAAAATTAGCCATCCGTGGTGGCTCACACCTGTAATCCCAGCACTTTGGGAGGCCAAGGCAGAGGGATCGCTTGGGGCCAGGAGTTCGAGACCAGCCTGAGCAAGAGCGAGACCCCCATCTCTACAAAAAAATAGAAAAATTAGTTGGGTGTAGTGGCACATGCCTGTAGCCTCAGACTCGGGAGGCTGAGGCAGGAGGATCTCTTGAGCCCAGGAGTTCAAGGTTGCAGTGAGCTATGATGATGCCACTGCACTCAAGCCAGGGTGACAGAGAGAGACTCTGTCTCAAAAAAAAGAAAAAAGGAATAAATAGATAAACTGAAAAACCCTGTATCTATTTTAAATTTTGAATCTGTAATTTAAAACTTGCCAAACAAACTTCAGACTCGGATGGCTTCACTGGTGAATTCTATCAAGTATTCAGGGAAGAAATAATACCAATTTTACACAAATGCTTTTAAAAAGAGGAACAATTGCTAATTCATTTTATAAATCCAGTATTACCCTGATACCCAAACCAAACCAGATAAAGTTGTAATAACTTTAGAAAGTTGGTAGAAACTACCATTGGTATAAACTACCAATGTCCCTTATGATCATAGATGCAAAAACCCTTGACAAAATATTAACAAATTAAATACAGTAATATATAAAAAGAATAAACATCATGACAAAGAAGAGTTTATCCCAGGAATGCAATATTAATTTAACCTTTGAAAATCAAGCAATATAATTCACCACGCTAACAGACAAAAAAACAAACTATATGATCTCTCAATAGAAGAAGAAAAAGATTAGAGAAAATTCACAACTCATTCATAATAAGAACTCTAAACAAACTTGGAATAGAGTGGAATTTCCTCAAAGTAATGAATAGAATCCTGGTATGATGTTAGCTGTTGGTTTCTCACGTGAGAACAACTGTATGCATCCTCCTTATGATTGGAACGAAAGCAAAAATGTCTATTCCCTTCACTTCTACTCAACATTATACTGTAGGTTCTTGAAAATTCAGTAAATTAAGAAAAGGAAATAAAAGGAAGGGAAAGGAAGAAGTAAAAAGATCTTTATTTACAGTCAACATGATCCTATATGTAGAAAATCTTAAAGAGTCTACAAAAAAGTGAAAGAACTGTTAATAGTTAGAGTTTAAAAAGATCGAACAATACAAAGACAATACACAAAAAATGGATCATATTTCTATATATCAGCAATGAATAATTGAAAATTAGAATAACACACAATATCACTTACAATAGTGTTAATGTGAACTACTTAGGAATAAGTTTACCAAGATATGTGGAAGACCGTTACACTAAAAACTAAATGCTTATGAATCGGAAGACTCAATATTGTTAAGATGTCAGTTGTCCTCAAATTGTTGTATAGATTCACACAATATCAAGCTGATTCTTAAATTTGTGTGGAAACTCAAAGTTCTTAGAACAGCCAAGACAATTTTGAAAGAGAATAAAATTTAGATGGGTGGACTTACGCTGTCTGATTTCAAGACATTAAAGACTACAATAATCAAGACAGTATGATATTGCAATAAAGATAGACAAGAAAATCCAGAACAGACCCACGCATATATGATTGATCAATTTTTGTCAAAGCTGCCACCTCAATGGGAGAAATGATAGTCTTTTAAACAAATAGCGTTGGAACAATTGGATGGCCATATGGAAAAAAAATGAGCTTCAATCTTTATGTCACAACATTCATGAAAATAACTCACAATAGATTATATACCTAAATGTAGAGCTAAAATTGTAAAACTCTAGAAGAAATCTTGGGAAAAAATTTTGTGTCTTTGGGTTAGGCAAAGGTTCCATAGATAGGATATAAAGAGCACAAACCGAAAGTACTGATGAGGTTTCTGGTGGCAGGGCCTGGGGAAGGGCGGCAGCACATGTTCGGCCGTGAAGGTGGCGAGAAAAAGCCCCTGACACAGCCCAAGAAGCAGGCCAAGGAGAAGGACAAGGAAGATGGGGAGTTCGAGCAGAAACAAAAAGAAGAGCAGAAGAAACTCGAGGAGCTAAAAGCGAAGACCTCAGGGAAGGACACTTGGCCACAGGTGGAATTAAGAAATCCGCCAAAAACTAAGCTGTTCCTTGTGCCTGAGGCTATGGCGACCCTTGATGCCTGTTTAAACTTATGTATTCCTGCCATAACATCTTTTGCTACCTATAGCTAAAATGAAGTATTGCCTTAGAGCCTATTGTACATTTAAGAATAAATTTCTTACAAAAAATAAAAGTCATACCGTGGCTCCTCATCTTTTTAGCTATTGTCACTCAGCCATTCTTACCTTAGCTGTGAATTAAAGTAAAACCAGCCCGGAAAAAAAAAGTACTGATGGATTAAACTTCAGTAAAATTAAGATATTTTGCCTTCAAAAGATAGTATCGAGAAAATAAAAAGGCAATTTATAGCCTTGGTGAAAATATTTGCAAAACATGTATCTGATATAGGACTTGTATCCAGAATATTAAAAGGACTCTTAAAACTCAGTAAGAAGAAACATCACCTAATTTTCTTAAAAAGGACAAAATATTTAAACGCTTACCAAAGAAAATATATGAATGACAAGCACATGAAAGATGCTCAGGATTATTAGTTATTAGGAAAATGCAATTAAAGCCACAGAGAGATACCATTACATACTCACTGGCATGGCCAAAAGTAGAAAGACAGACAATACCAAGTGTTGACAATGATATGGAACAACTGGAACGTTCATACATTACTGATGGGAATGTGAAAAATGACATAGCCACTTTAGAAAACAGTTTGACAATTTCTCATAAAGTTCTTTATGACCCACCAATCCCACTCTTACATATTTACTCAACAGAAATAAAAACATATGTCTACACAATGACTTATACATGAATTTTCTTAGCAGCTTTGTTTATAATATCCCTAAACTGGAAACAACCCAGAGATGCCCACCAATTAGTTAATAGATAAAAAAAAAACTGGGGTGTATTCATTCACTGGAATACTACTCATTCATTGGAATACTACTGATCATGCAACAACATGGAAGAATTCAGAAATATGCTAAGTAGAAGCAGACACACAGTGTGATTTCATTTATATGAAATTCTAGAAAAGGCAAAACTATCACGATAAAAAGCATATGAGTAGTGTCTAGAGACATGGGTCAGAGAAGGGATCGATTGAAGGGGCACAAGAGACTTCTGGGGGTCATGGAAATCTATCTTGCTTGTGGTCGTCATGGTTACAGGGTACATACATTCACCAAAACTCATCAAACTTCACTCTAAAATGGAGAATGGATAAATGATGGAATATCTTCAGCAACATAAAGGTACAAACTACTGACACACGTGATAATGTGAATAAAGCTCACAGACACCTCGAGTGAAAGCAGCCAGATACAAGAATACATACTACATTATTCTGTTGATTAAAGTTCTAAAATAGGCAAATAATCATCCACGGTGAAAAAAATCCGAGCTATGCTTGCACCTAAAGCAGAGGCTGGGGAGTTTTGACTGGGAAGATGCCCGAGGTAACCTTCCAGGACGGTGGTAGGCAACATTTCGTACTTTGATTGGAGTGTGGGTTATGCAGTTACATGCATTTGCCAAGACTCATTGAACTGTACACTCAAGATCTGTGAGTTTCATAGTGTGTAAATTGTGTCTCAATCGGTTTTTCTTTAAAACTAAAAAAAACGCTTTCATACGCATTATTTCATCGTTCTTCACAACTACCTGAGAGGGAGAAATGCAGCAAAAACTTCCCATTTCACGTTTCAGAAATCCAACGTTGAAATCAATTATATGACTTGCCTGAGAGCACACAGCTGGGATAAGAATGCAGTCTTTTCACTCCTGTTCCACTCTTCTCTCTCTTTAATGTGCTGTGTGGTGGTTTCAGGGGAACCACGGAACATAAGCAAATGGAATGTGATGCTCCGTCACCAAAACAAACCTGCATGTTTTCTGAAACTGCGGGACCCAAATAAAAATATCCTCTGCAGTGATCTCTCATGTGGTCACAGCACAGTGTTTAAACTGCAATCCGCATCCATCATTTTATCCACCCTTTGTTAAATTTTAAAAGAAAACCACCCAAAAACAGATAGCAATTGTGGTTGACAACTTACAGTTAATCAGCAGAGTTGCTGATTGCTCCTATTGTGCACGTGTGTTTGTTGTGAGGCTCAGACGGATGTGGAGCTGATTTGTCCGAGACTCCAGTGACCCACTACTGCAAGGGCGTTAGTGCACTCAGGGCCCACAGATGTTTCTGCTACGAGTGCCGTCACGATGGAAGCAATTGATTTCCTCAAACGGAGAAGCATCGTTTTTATCACTAATATGATACAAAGGAGCTAGAACCTCCCAGTAAGTTCACAAGATCCAATTGTATGAAGTCATAAATATTAAGACTTTACTGTTAAAGGGGAATAGCAATTT
This sequence comes from Indri indri, assembly GCA_004363605.1. Taxonomy (NCBI): domain Eukaryota; kingdom Metazoa; phylum Chordata; class Mammalia; order Primates; family Indriidae; genus Indri; species Indri indri. The sequence continues at coordinate 89,308 of RJWJ010001229.1, read as the reverse complement.
TTAAATTTAGATATCACATCACTCAATGGGTGATCACTCAATGTCCAGATTTACCCAGAAATCACTTCAGAAATATCTTTTATTGTGAATTGATTTCTAGATATTGTAATTATCATTTGGCTTCTTAAAAAGATTACTTTGGTGCAGGTAAGTTACAGCTGTGCTTGGTCAATGGTTTATATTTCTGGAAAAACTTCAGATTCATGGGTCCATTCCTATATATTTCTACCTCTAGATGGGGATCTTCTCATTTCATCCCAGATTTCAGTGTCTCCAAAAATGCCAGGGAAGAAGATGGCATGGATGCTAATTGCCATGCACTCTACCTTTTGTGAAGGTTCTTACACAAATAGTCCTTCCTTCCTTGCGTCCGTCCTTCCTTCAAATGTTACTGAGCACCTGCTATGTGACAAATCCTGCTCCTTAAGTTACATCTAATAACAGAAACAGATGTGTACTCAAAAAATCATAACACGGTTTAAAGTGCTGTGACAAAAGGCAATGAAGATGGACCTTTACAGTTAAGTTAGGCCTAGATCACAAAGGGGCTCGCGTACTGCGCCGAGGGGTTAGACTTTCTTGAGAGGGCAGCAGACAACTTGGGAGTGTTCTGAGCAGTGCGGCTTCGTTCTCGGAGCTGAGTGTTGGAGACGTCACTCTGGCTTCCATGTGAAGGACGCACCGGAGTCGCGAAGACGAGCGCCTCCCATGCTGACTCTCGCTCACTCTCCTGACCTCTAAATGTTGGGATGCCTCAGGAGCCCGGCCTCGGCCTTCTCTCCCTTTCCTTTCTCGTTCCTTCTCTAGCTATACCCCCTTGCACTGCTGTGGCAGGTGATCTTACCTGATCTGTCTGTTTTAAATAGGATTTTTTGAGTGATCCCAACTTTATATCTCCAGCCCAGAGCTCTTCCCTGACCCATAGCATCCTATAACTACGAGCCTTCTCAACCTCCACTTGGATGCCTGAAACCTGTTCTTTCCCTTGTCTTTCCCGGCATAGTCCCCACCATCCATCCAGCTAGTTACCCAAACCACTCTCCGTGAGACATCTTCCTTTGCCTTCATGCCCTGCACCAATCCATCACATCTGGTCTATCGCTGAAATATATCCTGGACCCCTCTCCTTCCCTCCTGCTCCCCCACCATCACTTAGCCCAAGCCGCCATCCTCATTTGCGTTACTGCAGTAGCTTCCTAACTGCGCTCCCTACTTTCCCTTTGACCATACCCGAGTCAGAGTGCTTTCTGAAAAACATAAGTCAGATCGCATCACTCCCCTGCTTACGACCTATCAGTTAGTACCCATTGCACTTACAAAATGTTCCCAACTCCAATCTGAGGGACAAAAGGCTATTCCATCCTCCTTAGAATGCATTTGTTCTGATACAATCAAAAAAAATGCTGAAAAGTGAGTATTACGATTTAACTATTTGATCAAGATTTTGCTTTTCCCCCCTCATTTTTCTAACATAAAGTTGTTTGGCTTTAAAACATTTAAAACCTCCGGAACCACTTGACTTTTTCAGATCCTTAACGTATTTTGAGCTCAGGTAGTGAAATTTACTGAATCAAAGCATTAGGGAGTTTCAGAAGTAGATGGGCTCAGAGGGCAATTGGTTCAGCTGAGGAAAAAAACGCCCGAGTTAAATATAGCTTGCCACGTGGCTGAACTGGGAAAAGAACTCAAGGGATATTTAGTTAAGCAAGTCCACTGAGCCGCGCTGAATTTGAACTCCGGCTTCTGATTGCAGGGGGAAACGTCTTCAGAACCCTGGTGACGTGTTTGTGCTGTTCTCCCTCGTCCCACACATTAGTTCAGCTGATGTTTCTGACTGTCACGCACAGCACCAAACCTCATCATTTTCCAGTGCAGGGCTGTTCCAGCTGCTGCCTTCGGATTTCTGGAGAAATAACTGCCTTTAGCGAAATGTGCGTTTTGGTTTTTTCATGACACTGATAGCCTCCTCCCACCCTCATCTGACCTCGCATATTCACCTCCATCTCTCTGCCCCTCTTTCTAAGCCACACACCTCTCTCTCCCTTTTCCCTTCTGCCTCCACTGCAGGGCTTTTGCAATACGAAACCAAGTGGGTGTTTTGTATGCATTACACCAGCCAGCCCAAGCGGTCCAGGAAATGACCACTGGAAGGGAAATCTGATAAAGATTTTGCATATTTGTCAGCCTTCTCAAACTCTTCTGACAGTCCGCCTGGGGCTCTATTGTTCCTCCACGGGGTATGACTTAAGAATCCTTGTCTGTACAGTGGCATAAACAGGGATCTGACGGGTCCTAATGCAACATGGGTGCACATCCCCGTTTGTCTATCATTGCGCTAGCCACGGAGACCAGCCGCCCAGTATTCGAAACACTGGGCACAACCACCCATCTGAAGGGAACATGCATTGTGTAAAAAGCCATCCTCATTCTCTCAGCTTCTGAACAGACTGTCCTCTGAGTGAACCGTGCCCTTGGCACCTCTCCAGGAGGACAGATCTTTCCCCTGTGGGCCACACGCACCTCTGGCTACCCAGGGCACCAAAAGACAGAGCTCGTTTTCTGTTTGCAGCACCAAACTTTATAGCCTTAGAACTGGATGGGGCCTGAAGGTCTGCAGTACAGCCATTTATATTCTTGTGATCCTACCGGAAATTTCTCCAGGTGTAGCTCATGGATCTTGTCAAGGTAGAGCCTGAGTCCATGTCTCCATTATTTAAATGCCTTTTGAGTCAAGAGAAGGTTAACACTGGCTGTCTGGAGATGAATCAAAGTCACAATTGACATTCAATGTCCTACATAATTTGACTCCAGCTTATATTTGTAGACATATATACTTCTGCTTCTTAATCCATATTCTGTATTTTAGCAAAATGATACTGTTTTCCTCCCAAATACACTTTGTGCTTTCCCGTTTCTAAAAACTTCCTCCGGACATGTCTTTCCTTCTACCTATATTCCACCTTCCTACAACTCTTCCAATCAAAATTATATTCCTCCTTAAAGCCTGATTTAAGTAACACTTTCTCCATGAAGACTTTCCTGATTGTTCTAGCAAAAAGGCTTCTCCCCTTCCGCAAAACTCTGATAGCTCCGTTTGTATATCTGTTATTATGCTACATAATAATTTAGTTCTTTGTGTACACACCTTATCTACCTCCTGCTTGAATTAGATTATAAACTATCTGTGGGCGGGGTCATTCTTTTTCATCTCTGTATCCCCCTCAGCCTCTGAGATAGACTTTTGCACTTAATAGGAGCTCAGCTAACATCTGTTGGGAAATGAATGAGAATCACGAAATGAGTAGTTAAGGAAACATGAAATGAGTAGTTAAGAAATTTTGGAGCCCTGAAAATCTCAGCTGGTGGCTGGGTCCAGAGTAAACGAGAAAAGCAAGAGCAGGAAGTGTGCTGGTTTGATCTGTCTTTGGAGGCAGCCAGCTGCAGCCCCAAAGAAATTTCTTTCCTTTAAAAAAAAAACAAAAACAGAAACAGCTAACAAAGTTGGCAGAGGAAATGATGATGTCACCCTTCCATTCCTTCACAGATGTGTCACTCAAGTGAAATTCAGTAGCTCAGACACCCAATCACTATTATCTGCCTCCTAGTTTCCTGCAGCACGCACAGGCCAGTGAGGAAGGCAGAGGAGGAGGAGGTTGGGGTGAGGCAATGCGAGAAAGCTCGGAGCTGCCGCTGCTGCTTTTCTGTTGGGTGATTTGAGGAAGGGGTCAAGGAAGCAGGGGTTGGCAGGAGTAATCCTGTGATTGGGTATCTTCATGCACACACACTCTCATACCTGGGGGACGAACATCCAGTGTGTTTTAAAAGCTTGGTAAGGATTCTTGGTTGGGCAGAGAACGTCATCCAGATTTCCTCCTCAGGTACTATACGTTGGAAAAATGGGAATAGTGATAAGTGTGTATAATGTACATTTCAGTTCTTTTTTGGTAAAGACCAAGATTGTATTCATACATAAGAAGTTATTTTGGTTGGATTTGCACCATCACTGGTATCAAAAATATCACCATTCAGTGATGGCGGGAAGTACTGAGCAGGCAGCTGGAAACCCGGTACACTGTCGCAAAGATCCTGGCCGCAAGATCTGAGCGTGCGCAGAACAGCGGGCAATTGGAAGGGCTTGGGCTGGCAGGGCTGGCTTTGGCGAGGGCCACGTTCAGTCAGTGTAGGTCAGGAGGAGGGAGAGAGAATTTATGTCACCACAGGATGTCGTCTCCACAGGTGAGGAGCTTGTCACTCCATGTTGCAGTCTTCCAGAGGTCACATCTCCCGTGATGAATTGGTACTAAGCATCAGATTGGTTTGTTTGTTTTGGTTTGGTTTGTTTTTGTTGTTGTTTTTGCAGCCTTATTGAGGTAAAATTTACATACCTTAAATCCACCCATTGCCAGTGTACAACTTAATATTGTTAGTGAATACATGGAGCTGTGCAACCATCACCACGGTCCAGTTTTACAACACTGCCGTCACCCTAAAAATTCATTTGCAGTCCAACCAACTCCTCTCCCCCTTCCCCAGGTAATAACTGATCTGCTCTCTGTCTCTATAACTTGCCTTTTCTGGACATTTAATATAATGGAATCATATGGTATATACAGTCTTTGCATCTGGCTCTTTTAAGCATGTATTTTTTCAGGTTCATCTGTGTTGTAACATGTACCAGTATTTCATTCCTTTCCATTGCCGAACAATGTTCCATTGAATTAGTCCATCGTGTGGGTTTATCCATTCACCAGCTGGTAGACATTTGGGTTATTCCCAGTTTTTAGCTATTACGGATAATACTGCTATTGACATTCCCTTACAAGTCATTGCATGGAGATGTTTTCATTTCTCCTGAATAGATTCTTCAGTGTGAAATTGCTGCGTCTTGGGTAAGTTTTATGTTTAATTTAAAGAAACAACCCAATAGTTTTCCAAAGTTGCTGTACAACTGTCATTTCCTCCAGGAACATGCAAGTACCCCAGTTTCTCCACATCCTCCCCAATACTTGGTGTTACCTGTCTTTTCGAATGTAGCACTCTAATGAGTATATAGTGGTACCACATTATTATTTTAATTTGCACATTAGTTTCCTTATGACTAATGATGCTGGGCACCTTTTTGTGTGTTTATTAACTATTCATATATCTTCTTTGGTGAAATGTGTATTCAAGTCTTTTATCATTTTTTAACCAGTTGTCTTACTGAATTGCAAAAGTTCCGTTTATATTCTGGATACAAGATCTTCATCAAATATATGTTTTGCAAATATTTTATCCCAGCCTTTAGCTAGTATTTTTATTTTATTAGGGTTATTTCTTGAAGCACAAAGATTTTAAAACTTAATAAGGTAAAATTTATCAATTTTTTCTTTTATGGCTCCTGTTTTGGAGCCATAAAGATTTATTCATGATTTCTCAAAGATTTTTCTCCTAAACTCAAAAAACTTTTTTTCTCAAAAACTTTTATGTTTTCGTCTAAAAGTTTCATAGTTTTAGCTCTTCTATTTAAGACTACGAGCCATTTGGATTAGTTTTTATGTATGATATGAGAGAAGGATCTAAGTTCATTTTACTGCATGTGGCTATCCCTTGCCCCAGCCCCCGCTGTGGAGAAGACTGTCCTTTCCATGTTGAATTGTCTTACCTTTGTTGAAAATCAGTTGACCACAAATGTAAGGTTTTAACTCTGGACTCCATTCCATTCCAGTAATCTATATACCTATCTTTACGCCAATACCTCATTGTCTTCATTAGTGAAGCTTTGTAATACATTTTGAAATTGGGTAACGTAAATCCTCCAACTTTTTTCTTCTTTTACAAAATTGTCTTGGCTATTCTAGGTCTTTTGCTTATCCACATGAATTTTAGGATCAACTTGTTAATTTCTACTTAAAGCCTGATGGGATTTTAATATATTGATCCTATAGATCAATTTAGGGAGAATTGACATCGTAACAGTATTGTATATTCCTAGTCTAAGAATATGTTATCTTCTTACTTGGGATTTAATTTGCTTTTCATTTTCTAGTTTTCTAAGATGGAAACTTAGATTCTTAATTTTTTATCTTCCTTTCTAATATATTCATTCAATGCTATAAATTTCTCTCTAAGCACTACTTTCGCTGCATCCTACAATTTTGATAAGTTGTATTTCATTTTCATTTAGTTCAAACTATTTCTGACTTTCTTTTGAACTTCTTTCACCAATGTGTTATTTAGAAGCATGTTGTTTAATCTTGAAATATTTGGGGGCTAGGCGCCATGGCTCATGCCTGTAATTCTAGCACTTTGGGAGGCCAAGGTGGAAGTATAGTTTGAGGCCAGGAGTTCGAGACCAGCCTGAGAAACATAGCAAGACCCTGTCTCTACAAAAAATAAAAAAAAATTAGCTGAGTATGGTGGCACACACCTGTAGTCCTAGCTACTCAGGAGGCTAAGGCAGGAGGCTCACTAGAGCCCAGGTGTTTGAGGTTGCAGTGAGCTATGATGATACCACTGCACTCTGTCCTGGGCAACAGAGCAAGACCCTGTCTCAAAATAAATAAGCAAATCAATCAATAGATATCTTAGCATTTTCTAGCTATTGTTCTATTATTGGTTCCTAGTTTAATTTCATGGTGGTGAGTACATACTTTGTTTGATTTCCATCCTCTTAAATTTGTTAAGATTTGTTTAATGGTCCAGAATGTGGTCTATCTTGGTGAATATACCATGTGAATTTGATAGGAATGTGTATTTTACTTTTTTTGGATGAAACAGTCTATAAAGGTTAATTGGATCCAGTTGATTAATGGTGCTATTTAGTTCAACTATATCCTTATTGATTTTCTGCCTTCTGAATCTATCATCACTGAAAGAAGGATTTCGAAATCTCCAACCATATTAGCGGACTTGTCCATTTCTTCTTGTACTTTTATTAGTGTTTGCCTCGCATATTTTATTTTGACCCTCTGTCGTTAGATGCATACGTATCAAGGATTGCAGTCTTCTTTGAGAATGGATCCCTTGCTCACTAGGTAATGCCCCTCTTTATCCCTATTAATTTTTCTTGTTCTGAAGTCTGCTTTGTCTGAAATTAATATAATTTTTTAAAATTTCAAAATATTAAGGGGGTACAAAAGTTTTTGTTACTTGGATACACTCTATAATGCTGAAGTTGGAGCTTTCAGTGTGCTTGCCCCAGGACAGTGTTCATTGTACACAATAGGTAAGTTTTTATTCCTAACTCCTCCTACCCTCCCCCTTCTTAGTTTCCAATGTTCTTTACATCTTCTTGCACCCATATGCACCCATCATTTAGCTCCCATTTATTAGTGAGAGCATGTGTTGTTTGTTTTTCCATTCCTGAGATACTTCACTAAGGATATGGTCTCCAGTTCCATCCAAGTTGATACAAAAAACATTATCTCATTCCTTTTTTAAGGCTGAGTAGTACTTCAGTGTATACACACACACACACACCACATTTTCTTTATCCACTCACGTAGTGATGGGCACTTAGGTCGATTCCATATCTTTGTAACTGTGAATTGTACTGTGATAAACATTTGAATGCAGGTGTCTTTTTGATAAAATGATTTCTTTTCCTCTGGGTAGATAGCCAGTGGTGGGATTGGTGGATCAAATGGTAGGTCTACTTTTAGCCCTTTGAGGAATCTCCATGCTGTTCTCCATAGAGGTCGTATTCATTCACAGTCCCACCAACAGTGTATGAGCATACCTTTTTCTTTGCAGCTACACCAGCATCTGTTGTTTTTTGACTTTTTAATAACGGCCATTCTGACAGGGGTAAGGTAGTATCTCACTGTGTTTTCATTTGCATGAAATTAATATAATTAACTAATTTCTTTTGATTACGGTTACCATGATATCTCTTTCTCCACCCCTTTAATATGTCTATTCTTTATATTTAAAGTGGGTTTCTTGTTGTCAACATATAGTTGGGTCTTGTTTTTTGTCCATTGTCAGTATCTCTTTTATTTTGTTTATTTAAATCATTCACATTTAAGGTGATTTTTGATATAGTTGGATTAAAATATACCACATTTATAACTGCCTTCTATGTGTTGCATTTATTATATTTTTTCCTTTTAAAATTTTTTCCCTCTTTTCCCTCCTTCCCTGGTTTTTATTGAGCATTTTATGTGATTCCATTTTTACTGCTTTCTGCATATCAATTATATTTTAAAAATATTTAGTGGTCATCCTAGAGTTTACAATAAATGTTTACAACTAATCAAAATCTACTTTCAAATATTTATCTATATTTTTATATTCTCAATTCTTCCCTCTCATCCCTTGTTGCACTGCTGTTACTCACTTATCTATATGCTGTAATTACCCAATACATTATTACCATTATCTCTTTGAACAAATAATCATCTACTAGATCAATTAAGAATAAGAAAAGAAAGAGATTTTATTTTACTTCAATTATTCCTTCTCCAATACTCTTCCTTTTATTATACAGACCCAAGTTTCTGACCTATATTATTTTCCTTGTCTCTGAAGAATTTCTTTTAACATTTTTTGTAGGGCAGATCTACTGGCAATTAATTTCCTGTTTTTGTTTGTCAGAGAAAGTCTTTATTGCCCCTTCATTTTTGAAAAATAATTTTACTAGATATGGAATACTAGATTGGTGGGTTTTTTCTTTCAACATTTCAAATATTCATTTCACTCTCTTGCTTGTGTGGTTTCTGATGAGAAGTCTGTGATAGTTAATTTCATGTCAACTTAACTGGGCCATGGGCCATGGGGTGCCCAGACATTTGGTTAAACATTGTTCTGCATGTGTCTATGAGAATGTTTCTGAATGAAGTTATCATTTGAGTCAGTAAACTGAGTAAAGAAGATTGCCCTCCCCAGCATGGGGGGGCTTCATCCAACTCATTGAAGGCCTAACTAGAACAAAAAGTTGAAGTAAGAGAGAATTCTCTCTCTGCCTGACTGTCTTCAAGATGAAGCACTGGTCTTCTCCTGCCTTTGAACTTGGACTTAGACTAGAACTTACACCATTGGCTCTCCTGGGTTTTAGACCTCCAGGAGGTACTAAGTGGTTTTTACATGAATCATTTCATTTACTTTTCGCAGCAACCTTATTGGGTAGGTCCGGTCTTTAACTGTTAATACTTTTACAGATAAGGAAGCTGAAGAACAGGGAAACTTCCTGGTTTGTTTAAAGTTAAATATTTAGTCTCTACCTCTCCATCTCTACAATGCCAACTCCACAAATAGATTGGGTATACGGCAGCATGTGGTCACGTCTCCAAGAGAAGTGCTCGGGAGTTAAGAGGAGGGGAGGCCCCTCCTGGCTGGGAGATACCAGACGTGTCTCTCTGCAGCAGGCAGCATTAGAGCTAGATCTGGCTCCAGACTTCCAATAGAGATGCCAGGGAGGGCCCTGCAGGCAGAAAACACAAAGTTGTTTTTTTTTTTTTTTTAATTTCAGCATATGGGGGTACAGATGTTTAGGTTACGTATGTTGCCCTTACCCCCCCTCCCCCCCGAGAAAAAACAAAGTTAGTAAGGCATTGTTGCTAGAAAGTAAATGTTGGGCTCTGTATCGCCTATTTGTGGGTAAGCAGTGAGACACAAGCTTGGAAATGTTGTTTTACCAAAACAAAGCATCTTGCTAAAAATGGCAATGTTCCCTGACAAAGTTTGGACGGCAGAAGAATTAGATCACTGGGAGCCCTCCCATAATGCAACTGCCAGTGCTTTTCCTTGGTCCTCATTGCTCGTAGGAGCTGGTTGGCTCCACCAAACTCTAGGCCTGGAACATTCTTTGGCTTATAGCACCCTCTTTTTTGCCTTCCTATATTTCTTATTCATTACATTAATAGCCAGGTGTTGTGGTCGGGTTTTGTGTGCATGCATGTGTGTACATGAGAAAGCAAAATTATGAGGGAAAAAGATCTGCACTTTCCTTTCTACACACTTTTTAAACTGTAAAATAATAGCTATGAAATATTAATTTCATCATTCCCAGGGGAGCTAACTCTTCCCCTGTTTTCCTGTACTTTTTGGGCAACCCATTACTCATTGGAAGGTCTTTACATTTTTTTTAGCAAAAGTAATGATTTGGCTTCTTTAGTGGTCACCCTTTTGGTGCCTTTTATTTCCCTGCATCATAAAACATGGGGTTCAGAAATCTGTGATAGCAAAACAGTGTCCCATGTAAGGGAGCAATCAGGTTCTCCACTGCTCAAGGCCGCTTGTGGTGGAGGGGAAGAAATCCTGCGTTCAAGCCTGGAGGGTCACCCACCAGCTTGTGTCCTATTGTGCAAGTCACCCAAGCCGTAGTTACCACATCTATGTTACATGGCATTGGCTCTGTGGCTCCTAACTCTCTTCCATCTCACCACCTCTGTTATCCACCTGAATGAGGAAGTTCGTTCTTGCTGCTGGGTGGAGAGTAGAAAGTCAGTGCCCACATCTTACTCATTCTGCTTCTGAAGGACTCTGGGTCTGTGAATCCCATAAAGAAAGTACATGACTTTCATAAATATTCTCAAGGCAGCACTACATACTAACCTAATTCCTCAATAACAGTTATGAGCATGTAGCCTGAATCGGCTCCTGTAATGTCATAGACAATATCTCCTCCCCAACCGTCCCCAAGATGGGGATCCAGGGGCAACTTCCCACTGGAGTTTGCTCTGCAGAGCTGGCCGGGCCTCTAACCCTTAGTGGCTGTTTGATTTGGCCTTTGCAGGTAAGGCTCAGAGTCTGGGAGGTGGGGCAGATGCTGCCATTCTGCATGGAGTCTGGAAGAGTCAACAGTGAAAGGTCTGTTTGTTTTTTTTGCCTCCACCTGTTGGAAACTATGTAATTGTCACCAATCATAATAAGGAAGAAAGGGCAGCAAGGGAATTCCTGTACTGAAACAGTGAATGATTCCATTGTCCCTCTGAGGGGACCAAGTAATAGGAGCTGGGCTTAAGTTATAGTTGAGAGCAGCAAGTGAGCAAGAAAAACAAAGAAAGTCAGAGACGCCAGGAGGAAGGATGCCATGAACCATAACGGTGATTCTGGAAGAGGGTGGCATGCCTCCTGGGAAATGTCCCTGTGTCCTTCAAGCCCACCTACTACTTACTACTCTCCCCCACTGGGGACCATGCCCCTGCCCCAGAGGAGGCAGCAACTTGGAGCATGAGCGTCTAAATGTCACCTACCCCACTGGCCTGCCCAGACCCTCCAGCATCACCTGCTTTCCTCTGTCACAGAGAAAACAAGGACCATCATCTGGGAGCTTCATCCACTTTCCGCCCACTCGGTACCCATCTTCACCTCCTCCCCGCTTCTGAGACTTAGGGGTCTCCCTAAGTCTTGTGCTCTCCAGTCCTCCCTGCCTCTTCTTGAGGGGCCACTGACCCTCCTCACTCTCCATCCTTTCTCTCGTCGTCAGATCCTTGACCTCAGTCTACACACAGCTCTAGTCTCCCCGCTTTAGATCTCACACATCCCCCCTCCACTGCCAGGCTCCTTGAGCTGTACCTCCTTACTCCTCCATTTCCTCAGCCCCCGTTTACCCACAAACCACTGTGTTGGGGCTTCCAGTTTCTCCAAAACAGAAATGAAAACAAAACACAACAAAAAATAACCCTGTTCTTGGGCCAATGACCTACAAACCACCAATTCCAGGCTTTGCCATAGGCATTTACCTTTCATATGTTCACTCAACTATCATGACTTAAATGGTCTATTACATGTCAGGCATATAGGCCAGGAGGATACCAAAATACCCCAAATAAAACCCAGTATCCTTTGGATGAATAGCTCATGACATTTTGTCTGCAACTTGCTTTTCAGTGTGGGTGACTTTATCTTCCCTTTTCCTGGAGTCAGCTGGGTCTGGGCAGGCAGAGCTATAGCCAAGGCTATAGCTGACAAGTTGGAGCACCAAGATTCAAATTCGGGTCTTTGGCCTCCAGACTCTGTGCACTTAGCCACTAATTTCTTAATCCTCATGAGACTGTGAGGGGAAATGAGCAACAGCGTGCAGAACTGCTGTAGTGACAGGTGATCTAAATAAACCTGCAAGGTTGTATTGATTTAACAACAACAATAACAATGGTGGGAACCTCTAATGCCTCTGACTTGAACCCTGGCCTGAGTTTTCTCCTCTGTCAACTGGGGGTTGGTGGGCTTCACATCAGATCATCTCTGAGGTCCCTTCCGCGTCTTGAATTCTGATAACAAAAGGTCCTCCTTTCCTCACATAGGGAGGGCAAGCCACCAGCCTGCGGACCCTGGGAGCTGACACAGGATGATGTGCTCACGTCATTCTGATGGAGCAGTGCCTGGGGAAGGGCTTCCAAGAAGGTGACATTTCAGAGGCGCCTGGATGTATGAGCGGGATTTCAACAGGCAGAATGAAAGAGGAGGGACGTTCCAGACAAAGCGAGAGCTCCCCGCAGCCACAGAGAACAGCCGGCGTTTGGCAGCAGGCACTGCGCCCAGAGCAGGGGTGTGTATGCGAGAGAAGGGGCCAGGCTGGAAATTAGCTGTGGCCAGCAAGTGGGAAGCCTTTGAAGATTTATGTAGAGATTTATTAATAAATATTTATCGGATTTTTAAAAATTATACAGGTATTTGTGCCTACAGCAGAATATATAGAAGAAAGTCAGAAAAGTATCTAGAGCAAAATCCCGGTTAGTTTCTGCCCCCAGAGATAACAGGCTGAGTGGAACCTGGTTGTTGCCTGGTTTTCAGGGGCGCACCCCTAGACGCCCTCTGTCTCCAGTGGGCCAGCAGGGCCCCCGCCTTTGGAACCTGTAAACACTCGGGAACCGGGCAAGGGGCCGAGGGGGACTGGGGAACAGAGGGGCGCGAGAAGCCTGACCGGTCCGGCAGGCTGAGTCGGCGGCGGCCCCGCCCTCTCCGCGCGGGCTCCGGGGCAGTCCCAGGTCGCGTCCGGCCGGCTGGGACCCCACCAAGCGGCGCGCGTCCCGGCGGCGGCACCGGCAGATCCGGGAGGGCGCCCAGGGGGCGCCGCTGGGGGCTGGTCCCAACGGAGAGCGGGCGCGCGGCGGGGCAGGCGGCCAGAGCGGTCCGAGGCAAGGCGACGCCCAAGGTAACGTGGAGGAAATATAGGGCGGGCGCCTCCGTTTCTGGTGCCCGGCGGCCGTGAGGCTGGCGCTTCCTGCCCGGTTCTGCGGCAGCGAAGAGTGAGCGTGTGTGTGCGCGCGCGCGCGCGCGTGTGTGTGCGTGTGTGTGTGTGTGTGTGTGTGTGTGTGTGTGTGTGTCCCAGGGGGTTCCAGGGAGAGCGGGCTGGAAGCTGGGCGCCCCGGGGCCCCAGGCCTGGCCGGCCTGTGCGCCCTCGCTCAGTTAACCCCAGAACCCTGCGGGGGAACTGGAGGGGATTCGAAAAGTTCTAGGGGTTTGATCAGGAAGGGGCCTCAGGGAACCCTCTAGCCACAGCCAGCCTCTTCATTTCACAGATGAGGAAACTGAGGCTCAGAGAGGTGAAGGTCATAGGTCTAGAAGCCGAAACTCCTGCCTGGCGGGTCAGTGCTGCTAGAACCCTTGCCGCGTGTGCCAGGACAGTGCATGCATGACTCTTGCCAGTGTGGAAACAAAACTGAAAAAGACAGAGTCAGAAAGACAAAGAGAAAGAGAACCTCCCCGCGCAAAGGAAGGAGGTCAGGAAATGGGCGGCTACGGGGCTCCGCTTCCTCTCTGGCCCTGTGTGTGCCGTGGTCGGGCTGGGTGGCTCAGCAGCTGTGTGTTGACTCTGCCCAGGTGTGCGTGTGCGCGTGCATGTGTGTGTGAGAGAGAGAGCATGCACGCGCCAGGACACAGGGCATCTACCCTCGCACGTGGGAAGGGCCCCCGAATCCGTGTGCCTGTTCGCTTATACATAACGTACTTGTTGGGAGCCTTCCCTGTTTGGCTCAGTGGAGGATACCAGGAGTCCCAAATGAATTGGCCCTGTGTGACTCCAGAGGGCAGAAAAGCCCATGTCAGTGGGAGTCCCCAGAGTGGCCAAAGACCAGGAAGAAGGACCTAACTCATGAGGTGGTGAGTTCCTTGTCTCTGGAAGAAACCAGCATGTACCAGGGCAGCTTACTCCTCATAGAATTGGAATTTTAATTGGAAGATCCAGAGTTCATGCCCCTTTTCAGGTGAAATTGACATGCATGACCTCACAGGGTAGTATTTACTCACAGGGGCTATTTTGTGCATGTTTTTAACAATAAACGAGAGGCTTCATGTGTGACCGCTGAGGTCCCTTCACCTCTTGGCACTATGCCGTGAAGAGTGTAGAGCGAGTGTGGAGGAGGGAGGTTCCTTCTGGAAGGAATGGATCAGTGAGGCGTCCTGGAGGTGGCGCTGAGGCCAGGCCCTGAGCAGGAGGCTGGGTCTGAGCATCTCAGGGAGGGGGTCACTTGAGCAACGTCATGGGGGTAGGATGCGCCTGCGGAACAAGGACAAACACAGTGGATGGTACCGTGAGGAGTGTTGGCTGGGATCAGATGGCCAAAGGCCTTGAGCATCAGGCTAGGACCGTGAACTTTATTTGTAGGCCTGGGAATATATTGATGGTTTCTGAGAAGGGAAGTGGTGTTTTTGGAGCTGGGTTCAGAAGAACTTGTCCTCTCGGCAGTGTATGGGATGCGCCACAGTGGAGGAATCGTCAGGAGGAGAACCTGGGAAGGAGACGACTGCGGCAACCACGTGGGGCTGAACAGGGCTGGTGGGAATGGAGAGGAAGAGGCACTACCGGAGACGTTGCTAAAAGGCGTGGGCTGAAGGAAACGTTATCTGCTATGTGTCAGGGGCTGTGGTAGTGGATTTTCACATATGATCCCATTTAATCCTCCTGACAACCTTATGAGGAGATTGTTATTACTGTCCCCATTTTGTAGAGGAGGAAACTGAGAGTCAGAGAGGTTAAGCAACTTGTCCAAGGTCACACAGCAAATAAGTGGTGGGACAGGGATTTGAACCCAGAGAAAGATGGAATAGATCCAATCTGGTAACTGAATAAATGTCAGGGACCAGAGCGGAGGAGATTGTGATGATGGAGACTTGGTCCCAGTGCTTGGCCGGCAGGTGATTGCAGATGCGCCAGCCTGTAGTGAGCCCGCAGAGGGCAGGCCACAGCACTGGGACAGGGCTGCAGTAGCCATCCACTCTGCCTTGTGCTCCATGTCGTGACAGTTTGCTGAGCCTGCTGTGAGGAAGGAGGGTCGGGCTGCAGGCGGCCTGGGGACTGGCAAGGCAGCTGGGAGAAGTGGGGCTGAGGGAGGTCTGGCGGGGGACTCCCAGGGATGGGTGGGTCAGTCACGGAGTTCTCATCACTCCCTCGCTTCACTTCCACACAGAGCCGTGTGTTCTCTTGCGAGGCACAGAGGCATTTGCCGTGACACCTTCGGTGAGAATTAGTTCAGGTTATCGTATTTTCCCAGGCCCTGGTTCCCTCCTATGTTTCCCACGTAAAAGAGCTAAGAAGTGTTGTTGCAGAATATTGTAGAATTCAAGATCCTAGGAGCACGTCCAGGGCCTCTTACAACGTCATAGAATCAGGGTATTCTATGGACAAGTCTGCCCTATTTTGCAGATAGGGAAACTGAGTCTCTGGAAAATCGTGGTCCTTTGTTAGTTGCTAGTGGGTAGCCGAAATGGGTCCAGTTGATTGGGCTCCTGACTCTCAGCTTTTGCTTTCTCCACTGACACCCAGTGAGGCAGCTGTCCTGGGGAGGGGCTTCCGGGCTGTCCCATAAAACAGCCCTGGGGGCAGTTTTACAGACAGGTTCTGGCATTGGATAAACTGTCTCAAACTGGCATGCTCTTTATACCCCTTTACGAAACACAACACACACAACAGTGCATTGTTTCTACTCATCCATCTATCGGTCATTTCTTTGACTTCTCAAATTGTTTCCTTTTCTCTAAGAGAAATTTGATAAGGCGTAGTTTAGTTAGAGAGCTAAGAAGTGTCCCATCCAAGGACAGGGTGTGCGGGAGCCCCCAGTGAAGCCAAAGGTACTGAGCGCATTAGCAGAGCCTGAGGTCCGGCAGGGAAGACGCGGGAAAGGAGGGGACGGCTGTGGGAGACCAGGACGGAGGCGAAGCAAAGCAAAGAGCAAAAGGGAAAAAGGAAAAACCGAGTTCATGGCACGGACACCTCGGTGGTATGGGCAGAGCTATCTCTGGGGACCTACACTCTGGGGACCGGGGCTCCCCAGTGCTCAGGGAGGCAGCCCAAAGTAGGGAGACCACCAGGTAGACACAGAAAGGCCAAAGCTAGTTGGCCTTATATTCCAATATATCCTCCAACCGGGACACTTCTGAGAGTGAGAGAGGGAGTGTCAATAACGACGTGGAACAGCGGGCATCAGCCAGGCTGTCCTGGGCAATTGGCCATCCTCGTGACAGCCAGCGCTGGGTAACTGCAGATGGTCTGGGGGCTTGCAGGTGTTCGCTTGTGTGAGCCTCGCCACGACCCGATCGAGCAGGCACGGCTGCCATTCAATTTTACAGAGACGTTACCTGGGGAAGAGAGAGCGAAGTGTCACGCCCACAGTCGCACAGCCAGGCCGTGGCAGGCAGGGCTGAGCCCAGGCGGTGTGGGTGTCTCAGCCCGCGCCTGAAGCTTGGTGCTTGCTGGCTGCTTTCCCACCAGCAGCGGCAATGCTGAGGAGATTCCCCTTCCCCTTGCAGGACTCAGCGCAGAGACCTTCGAGTCTGTTCCCCCTTCATAGCTGCTCTGGCTGGGCAGTTTTGCATGGCTTCATCTGGACAATGAAAACGGATCTGCAAAAAAAAGAAGAAAGAAAGAAAAAAAACAGAAAATAAAATGAGTCTGCAGCTGAGGCCGAGGTGATGGGCAGGAAGCCGCCAGTAGGGTTGTCCCCTGCGAGGGCACGCCTCGTGCAGAATGGTTGCAGTTGCGCCAGGTCTGGAATGCCAGTCCATCCGTGGCTTGTACCCGCTGTGCTCTTTCAGACTAGGTCATCGAGGGCTGGGTTGGAAACAGGAAGACCTCTTGAAGTTCACTGTTAGAAATGGGCTCCTGAAGGACCTCATCTGCCTGGGGCACCTAGAAGGTGCCGCCGTACACTCAGGGGCCTCTTGCAGCTTGAGGAGTATAGAATTCTCTTCTGCGAGAGAGACAGGGCACCCTGCTTGTCAGTGTGTTTCGGCTCCCAGCCCCAGCTTTCTCAGAATTCCAGCGGGACACTTTCTTCCCTTACCTGTTTATTGACACACCCTGGACCGGGCTGGCCTGGGGGAGACATTTACGGGGGCAGCAGGCTCAGTGGCAGGTGGAGCCTGACTCTGGGTGATGCTCCAGGTGTCACTAGGAGGAGCAGGGAGGCAGGAACAGGCAGTGTCCCATGCGGCTCATATTCCACGGGCCTCTGTCCCCACCGCAGCTGTGTGGAAGATCCCTTATCCACGTAACAGCGCTGCCCTATCCGGACCTGGAAAGTGTGAGGCTGGGCCCGAAAACTTGTGGGAAGGTGGAAAGGGCGCCTCACCCGAGGGAGGTCAGGCATTAGGCAGGATGGGCTTAGCACCCGGCCCCGTGCTCCTCGTGTGCCGCGGGTCTGTGGAGCTCTGTGCCCTTCCAGCCGTAGTTAGAGCAAAGGTGAGAAGGGTGAGACTTAGCGCACATACTGTAGGTGTGCCAAGACACACAGGGACCAGCAGGCGTGGCTGCCCTCCTCCCGGACCTGCACTTGCGTTTCTGCCAGGCAGCTTCCTTCACTCCCTTTATAACTCACAGCAGCACCAGGGAAGTAGAAGGTTGGCTGCAGTGGCCCAATTACCAGTGCAGACAAGAGGAAAATCTCCTATTACCTGGGCCAGTGGTTTATTTTCACTTTATTTACTTTAGAGATTGCTCATCATTGAGCTCCGGGATTTGCAGCCGCCGGAGTTCTGGCAGGTGGATGGAGCTTTGCCGCCTTGTCTACCCTTATGTAACCATACACGCCCACCTGCTGAGATGGAAGGTTGGATCGGTACTCATGTGGGAGGGAGAGCAACTGCCTGCAGCCCCACCTTGACCCAACACAGCATGCCAGTGGCCCTCTTGCCCTGCACCTTGCGCTTGATGCGCAGAAATGCACCAGGCACGGCCAAGGGCTCGGCAGGAATGAGCTCATTCGATCCTTGCAGCGGCCTCTGAGGTAGGCAGTGTTACCCTCATTCCCTCCATTTACAGACGAGGAAGCCATGGTCCCGCGAGGCTGAGTGACTTTTCCAAGGTCATATGGTTCATAAGAGGCCAAGCTGGGGTTTGAGCCCAGGCAGCCTGGCCCCAGGGCCATGTCCTCAACTCTTCCACAGCCTGCCTCCTCTGAACGCTTATCCAGGGCCCAGTTCTGACCCTAAGCAGGCATGTGTCCTCGCGGTTGCCCTCAAAGCTGAGTTTCTTTCCTCTTCACTGAAATGAGAAGACAGGAGTTCCCTGCCGGTCCATCTCGGGTGGACTAGGGCTGCGGGAAGGCGCGCGGTCAAGGCTTGCATGACCGCCGTTGCGGTGGATTTGCCTGTTTTGAGAGCTCGCTGTTGAGTTCCGTTGTCAGGGTGTACTCTCCCCTTGCTCCTTCTCAGTGTGCTCGTCTTGGGCTGAAATTTCCCAGGAGGCAGGGGCAGAATCTCTCTCCTAACGCTGCCGAGTCCCTGCTCCGCCGGCAAACGGTCCTGCAGGAGGTCTGGTTCAAGAAGAGACGGTGGCCCTGCCGCAGGCATTCACAGTGCCCGTGGGGCTGCCTTTGTCTGCTCCAGCTGCCGGAACAGAAATGTGTTTTCTCACGGTTCTGGGGCCGGAAGTCTAAGATCACAGTACCAGATTGGTTGGTGAGGGTTCTCTCCTGGGCTTGCGAGATGGCCGCCTTCTTGCTGTCGCCACATGGCAGGGAGTAAAGGCTGGGGGTGGGATGGGGGTGGGAGGGGGTGCCAGCAAAGCTCTCAATCCCATCAGGAGGGCCCCATCTTGTAGCCTCCTCTAAACCCCATCTTAAAGGCCCTGCTTCCAAACACCATCACATTGAAGAGGGTTAGGGCTTCACCATATGAATTTGGGGGTGGCACATTTAAGCCCATAGCAGGGGGTGATCTAAAAAGATAGCCAGTGATGTTAGTGTGCATGGGAAAGCGAGTAAAGCACGCTTCTCGTGGCTTCAGGAGGAGGTGGGATCGGAGCTGGACCTGGAAGCGTGGCCCAGGCTGGGAGGCATGCTCAGCAGCAGGTCCCCAAGGCACAGGGCCAGCCCTTTGCCCCCTCAGCATGGCCGCACCAGCTTGGCATGCCCTTCTGGGGACATGAACGAGGTCAGGAGGTCAGGGGAAGGGGACTAGAGACACTGGCCAGAGAGACTCCTCCTGCTCCGTAGCCAGGTTTTGTTTTTCTTGGGGGAGGGAGGAGATGGTTTGTGAAGGCCGATAGAAATATCACCTGAGCGGTACTGCAAGTTCAGAGGCCTTCTTTCCAAGCAAGGGTTTTCTGCGCAAGACAGCAGCACCACCGTCCCCGGACGAGGACACGGCGGAGGTGGGGGTGGGGAAGGGGAGGGCATTCTTGGGAGTTTCATTTCTGCGGATGGCATCTTCTCAATTCTGGTCAGAAATTACTATCCGGGAGATTCCAGCAGGAAAGAAAAATTGTTCAGCATAAGAACCTCTAGATCTTTCCGTGGTGCCATGGCCTGTGGTGGCTTTTTGGTTTTCAAGTCTCTGGGAAATTGGGTTGAATAGACATCCTGGATAAAGATTGTGTCCGTGGGATGGAGGTCTCGACTCGCGAGGCCTTGGGGTGGCACCCGGGTGCGTGGACACGGCCTTCCCTGCAGCATCCCGCAGAGGGGAGGCTTGCCCGACTCCCTTTATGTTAATTTTGTTCTAGTGTCTCCACTGGGCTGAGAGTTGGATTTAGGGGCTTTTGCTTTTTATTTTTTCTGATAAAATATACATAGCATAAAATTTACCTTTTAACCATTTTTAAGCATACAGCTCAGTGGCATGAAGTACGTTCACATTGTGGATTTTTCCATCTTCTCAGACCGAGAGGGTTTGGTTTCCTTGGCTCCAGGAAGTCCTACCACAAAAACTGCCTCAGCCTCCCTCTCCGCACAGTGGCCTCGCCATCTGACGTCCTCTCTACTTGGGTGACATTTCTGCTGCCATTTCTGGTTACTTTCTGTTTTTTTTTTTAATTCTCTGCTTCACTCAAGAGCTTCTGTGAGACTGCCCTCTGTGGGCAAAGCACTTTGTACAGCGTCTCCTGTGCTTCTCATGAGGTTTCAGGAGGTAGTTATTGTCACCCACGCCTCCCAGACGAGGAGACCGAACATCACAGATGTGAGTAAGGGACCTAAGGCCGTGTCGTTTCAGAGCCAGGATTCCACTCTGGACTCCGGACCCCTCCTCCTCCATCCAGGCAGGGTGTCTCTGTGCAGAGTCAAGCACTGCTAACCTGCCTGGGCACATCAGTGTCTTCTCTAGAAGGTTTCTAGAGTCTGCATGGATTTGGGCATATACTGTGTGGACCATGTTCCATTAGGATTTTTAACTGGAGCCTTTAGCCAAAAAAGATTTGCTTGAAAATAGCTTAATTACATACCATAGATAAACTGCTAATGGAGTTTACCAAACTGCTAAATTAAGCTTTTCAACTAATTACACACATACTATAAAAGTGTGAGCTTAGCTTTGACCATGGGTCCCTCCCGGGGCAGAGGTGGTGTCTCTTCTCTGGCCAGCGGGGGCTTGGTCACCATGTCAGTTCTTGTTCTTGATCACGATCACTTTTGCTTTTCTGTTCCCTCTCGGTGTGTCACCGCAGCTTGATTCTGCACTTACTCGGGCACAGGCACTTGTTCCTAGGCCATGGCTGTTCTGGCTACAGATTCTGCTGAGTGCATTTCCTGTTTCTTCCACCATCTATATCTTCTTCTTTTTTTTTTTTTTTCTGTTTTATTAGTCAAGCGTGGCTGTGGGGTGCCATCTAGCCATCTATATCTTCTGTGATGTGTCCTCTGGCGCATTTCCTGTGGCTTGTCATTACCCTCGAGACGGACTGCACGCCCCTGCAATGTCTCCCAGTATTCAAGACTTTTAGGGTTCAGCTTCGCTTGGGGCTCAAGGTTCTGACTTCAGAAGTGGCTTAACTCTGGGAAGGAAGTCAGCTGGGGAAGCAGCAAGGCACCCAACAGACTTTCCTCATGGCCCCGCGCTTAGTAGTAAGATAATTTACTGAGTGCCTTCCGTGTGCTAGGCATTGTTTCTAATCTAGTCTCAGTGCCCCCATTTTACAGATGAGGAAACTGAGGCTCAGAGAGGTTCAACAACTTGACCCTCTTGATGGGTTCACACGTCTAGTCCTGGTATAGACGTCTGTATCGTGGATGCCTCACCCAGGCTGCTGATCCCCTGCACCAGACTTGCTCCCTGCACAGGGCTGACTCCTTGGATTGTGGGGTCTGCTTGACAACACAGCTGTGTTAACATCTGGAAAATGGGAGCAGGAATCCCCTGGCTCCACGCTAGGTGAGCTGCCCAAGGCACAGGCCATCCAGAAATACAGGGGTGGGAAAGGCCAGTTTAAAAAGTCTAATACAGAAGTTCTTTGTAAGGAATAAAATTTTAATACATTGAACCACAGCTGGAATCAGAAACGAACGCACAAAAAGGAACTGCCAAGTAAAATAAGTGTTAACGGAAAAAGAAAAATTACTAGGCCTCCATTATGTAATCACACATTGCAAACTAAAAGTACTTTTTTTTTTTTAACACACAAGCCCTATTTACTGGAGTCAGAAATGGAATGAAAAGTTCTAATTTGAACTGAATAGCAATCAGTTTATAACACACACCACATTTGAATTTTCTGACACTTTGGGGGTTACATTGATGTGGTTTTACTGAATGTTAATGCCAAGAAAACGAAAACAAAACAGATCAATAGATACTTACTGAGCACCTACCATGCGCAATGTACTGTACTGGGAGGAAGGACAAAGGAGACGATACTTCTTTCTACCACACACAAGGCAACGAGAGCTGACAGCCCCAGACAGCCTATGTGACTTTTGCCAAGGGGCTGGGACAGACTGTACATGCTCTAGAAAGAAACTGGGCTTTGGAGAGGGCCTAAGTAGGGTGGGAACTGAGCTAGTCTTAGCTCAGGAAGGTAGAATTCAGCAGGAAGGTGATACAGGAAGTCCTGGGAGGAATGTTCCATGGGGATCCTTCAGTCCATCTTAATAGACAGTATCTGAGGACTACTCTGCATGGAAACTAAACCAATGAAGTTCTGCCCAGGCCATAAAATATGCCCGAGCCCTGTATTTCTACGGGTCATGCCCTCCTCCCGCTGGCCTTAACTGACTCAGTTTACAATCTAAAAGGATGTGAGACTTCTCCCCACAGAGAGCCAGGATTAAATTCTGGATTCTCTGATCCTTCCTAGACAGGGGTGTCCTTGTGTAGAATCCAGCACAGCTGGCCCTGTCTATGCATGTGCTCTGGAAGGTTTCTGGAATCAGCCTGGATTTGGGTGTGTATGATGTGGACCATGTTGCATTAGGATGGCGATGGTGTTCAGAACTATGCAGAAGGTGCTGTGGGGCTGTGGGGCAGAAGCAAGTGTGACCACCCAGAGAGACTCAGTCTTTTCTTAACAAAGTTATCCACCAGGAAAAGCCAATCAAAACAGAATGGGAGGAGAAGCCCAGGTGGTAACTCTCTTAACAATAAGCCTGCCATTGAATTCTTTCGTGCCTGCCGCCTGATTTCTTCTCAGCCCTGGTTATAGGGCCAAAGGCAGCATTTCACGGTTTGGCCATGTCCTTGGCCTGGTAACTGGTTGGTCCTGCCCTCTCTGCTCCAGCGTCCCTGTGCGTTCCACCCAAGCACCACGAGGGCTCTGTAGCCCATGAAGTTTCTGGGGCTGGGCTATCCTGGAGGTGCTTTACAAAGAGATGTTGACTAGCACACTGACCGTCCCAGCTGGCTGTCTTGCCCTTGTCAGAGGACAAATGTGCCTACTCCACTGCTGGTGCAGCTAGCCTGTGAACTCCAGGCTGCCTGAGCCTAACGAGTGCTCCTGGGGCCAAGGCACAAGTTGAATGACTAAGTCGTGTCTTGAGTCCTCTTGTCCTCTCCCATGCTGAATGCAAATGCCAATGCGATGCGAGTCCTGGTGCTGTTCTCTGATACCTGGTCCACAGAAGCAAGAAGCAGGCAGACAGGTGAGCAAGTCAGAAAGCTCAGGTGGAGAAGTTGCGCTAGGCAACAGCATAACGTGCATGGCGAAAAGAGCGTGCTCTAGGCCCAGGTTCCCCACTTGTTCTCTGTGGGCCTCGGTTGTCTCCTCTATAAAAGAGCTGCCCTTCATGTCCCTTAGGGATGTTAAAGAAATGGCATTAAACAGTAGAAATGTGAAAGTCCTTCATGCAGATAAAGCCTCTCAAATGCGGGTTGCTTGTATTATTTGCAGCCAAGTACTTTTTGTCCATTGATCAGGTTGGCCTAAACTAGCCCTTTTCTTCTTAGATCCGTTTATAGATCAACTCTATAGTCAACTCAGTGACTTTTATCAATAGTGTAAACTGCACGGTCCAGTTAGGGGATTGAGGCTCAACCACTGCCCAAGAGGCCAGAACTTTCCGGCCAGCCAAGTCAAGACTCTCAGGAGGAAGTGGGAAGGGGTCCAATGAACTGGGAGCCTGTGCTGTGTTTCCATCCAAAACAGCATGGAGACACCCCTGAGACAGAGTGGGAATTACAGCCAGCAGAGTGGTAAAATGAGGCTTTGTCGTTTCCAAGAAACAATAACCTATGGTGTGTCCTGCTATCTGGAGCTTCCGTCCTCCCTTCGCAAATATTTGCCCGGGGTGTGGAGGGTGGAGGCAACCACCGAGAAGAAAGGAAGGGGGAAGACGAGTGTCCACGAGTACGTATGTGTGGTCAGACACCTGTCAACTGAACTTGGTGTAGATTTATGCCAACTCTCATTCGCTGAGTGCCTGTCATATGCAAAGCCCTGCACTACGAGCTAGTACAGTTATTTTCCTAACTCAGAGGTGGGGAAACAGGCTTATAGTATCTAAGCAGCTTGCTTGAGGTCACACAGCTGGTAAGTGTAGAACCAGAATTCAAATCCAGGTACTTGGACTGTGGAGCCCATCCAATAACAGGGTAAGTTATACGACCCTGGTGATAATCCTTCGTGTTGACGAAGCCGTGTGCCGTTTACATAGCAGCCCTAGACTCTGCTTTCAAATCTTTACAGCGACACAATAAGGTATTAATACTGAGTATTATATACTCAATTATGCATATTGAATAAAATTATAACTGCGTAGGCACTTAGTAAATTGTAAAATGCTCTACAAACATGATACAATTATTGTCTCACAGATAATATCAGAGGACATGCAAGTTGTAAAAAGCAGAGTAAGGACACCATCCCAGGTCCTAGAACTTCAGGATTAGTGCTTTTGATTCCCTTGACGCCATCAAGGAAAGACTGGCTGTGGGTTTATCTGTTCCCCCCAAGCTGTTGCCACATGAAAATTGGGCAGAGACCTTAAAGAAGACTACGTTAGCTTTTCTTAGCCATAGAGAGCCCCGGGTGAGGCTGTGGGGAAGGAGCTGGGCAGTGCAGGCCGCTTTGCACCGCAGATGGCCCGGCACGCATTTTATGACCCCATAAAATTGGTTGCAAATCATTTGAAAACTGTGAGTCAAAGTGGAGTCCAGGGTATATCCCTGGGACTTGTGTGTACACATGCAGTATTTCTTAGATAAAGAAATCATAAATATCCTGTTTAAAATGCCTCAGGAAAGATGAAAAGAAAATAACCGCTGAATGTCAGCTCTGCAGTGTGGATTCATGCAATGTGAAGAAGTCCCAGGATTTTATTTTAGAACCGAAGCAGAGGGGTCATTCCTGTTGCTAACAATGTCTTATTTGTTTGTTCATGAACTTTCAAAGTAATAGGAAATCCACGTTTATTTTACACCTTCCAGATGCAGAAGCTATGCTGGGAGCCTTTATACGTATTTGCTCGTTTATTCCTTACAAAAACCTTGCGTAAGCGGCACTGTATGTGAATTTTTAAGATGAGAAAATCAAGACTGAGAGATTAAGGAACTTGACTCAGGTTTCCCAGATAGTAAGAAATGCAGCAAGATATGAATGCGTCTGACTACCAATCTATGCTGTTTTCTCCACAACACACTGAGAACATTTATCTTCTGTTTCTTTGTTCTTAATTCCTTCTTTAATCTCAAATCTTCCGTCTAGATTCTCTCTATTCTTGTTCGAAATTCATCTTTTAAAGGTTTCCTTTAGTTAGGATCTCCATGCAGCAGACTCTCAGGGTTTGGTTTTGTTTTTTCTCAAATAATGTTTTTATTTCTCTTATTCTTAAAGGATATTTTCAAGTACAGCGTTCCCAGATGACAATCAGCTGCGTTAAGCATGATGCAGGTGTTTTCCCACTGTCTCGTGTCTTGTGTGTTGCTGATGAGAAGTAAGCTGCCTAACTGTTACTCACTTGAAGATAACTTGTCTGTCTGTGCTCTGTAGTCTCACTGAGCTGTGTCTGCTGGTGGATTCCTTTTTACTTATTCTTGGAATTTTTGAATATGTGTCTTGGTATCTTTCATCCCTTTTGGAAAATTCTCAGCTATTGTCTGTGTAAATATTCTCTCTCTCTTCTCCTTCTGGGACTCCAGACAGAAAATGTTCCTTCCCTTATGCTCTCTTTTGTTTGTCTCTGTGTCTTTGTCTTTCTGTGCTGCATTTTGGTTCATTTCTTTTTGACCTAACCTCCAGTTCACTGTTTCTTTCTTAAGCCATATCTAATATGCTGTTAAGTTTATCCACAGTTTGTAATTTCAATTATTCATGCTTTTCATTTTTAAAAATTTTCTTTGATCAATTTTTCAAATCTTCCTGGTTATTCTTCATGATTTTTTGTTTCCTTCACAGATCTTCACGTTTGTCTTTAATTTCTTTAAATACATTGTAGTCTATTGCTAGTCAGCATCTAAATAGTCATTATCTGAAGTCCCTAGCTAGCGAATTCCTTCCTTTCTTGTCAGATCATCAGTGCTTTTAGAGATGTTTTTTATTGGGAGGGTCGGTCTGGGCGATTAGCCTGCCATAATGCTGGAAATAGAAATCCAGTATACTTATTTAAAATTGACAAAATTATAAGAGGGAAAAGTAATCAAATGGAGCTTGGTGTTCAGGAACCTAGAATTGCCCACACTGCACTGAATGCCCCTTACGAATGCCCTGAAGAGTGCATGGGGTGTCTGATGAGAAGCCACTCAGAGTATGGCTTGCCCAGCCAGAGTTGGCACCCCACCCTCACAGGACATGACAGCAGAAGTAGGGTGACCAAGCAAGTGGAGGATATTTTCAGGAGGCCTGTTTAGAAGTACTCATTTTATCTCTAAGGAATTAGAGGCCCCCTTAGGAGAGGAAGCCTTGGTAAGACTTGCCTTCTAGTTGCTGATTTGAGCCCACGAAAGCCAGTCCGACTCAGCTTTGTCCCCTTGTAATTCAGGGGATATGTGTTCTTTCATCAAAGTGGCCCTGTGAGAGTATCCAAGAATGGATGCAGAGGGGACCACAGAGTCCATACTGGCCTCAACATCTCCTTCCCCCAACTCACCACCTCCAATTAGCCACTCAGCGCTCTTGATTCCACCTTCTAAATAGCTCTGGAGTATCTTCACCTGTACGTACCTCTGCTACCACCACCCTGGTCCAAGGCACCACCATCTCTTGTCTGGACTGTATCTACTGGCCTCAATGTATCTACTCTCTACCTTTCCCCTCCCAAATTCATTCCACACAAGTAGCCAAAGTCATCTTTTTAAAAATGCAAGTCAGATCATGTCTCTCCCAACCTCTTAAGTTTTAACTGCAGTGATTTCCTATGACTTGTTGGGATAAAGACCCAAACCCTAACCTGGCCCATCAAGCCCTGTTCCCCAACCTCGTCTCCTGCCACTGTCCTCCATGTTAGGGTTGTCCTAGCCGCCCTGGTCCCTGCTGTTTCTTCCATGTTACACTTACCTGTTTACCAGGAGGGCTCACCCTGCGCCCTCCTCAAGCCTTCATTTTCTTCCAGCATTACTGAGGTGTAACTGACAAATAAAATTGTATAAATTTAAGGTGTTCACCATGATGAGTTGACGTATATATGTATATGTACTGCAAAATGATTACCACAGTGAAGTTAGTGCACACATCCGTCACCCCACCTAGCACATTTTTGTGCTTGTGGTGAGAGCATTTAAGATCTACACTCCAGCCAACTTCAGCATACAACACGGTGTTAAGTATAGCCACCATGCTGTGCATTAGATCCCCTGAACTTATCCCCTGAACTCCGTTGTACAGCTGTAATTAAATGTTACCCTTTGAGTAACCTCTCCCCGTCTCCCCACCCGCAGCCCCTGACTACCACCGTTCTACTCTCTATTCTCCTGAGTTCAACTTCTTTAAATTCCGCATGGAAGTGAGATCATGCGGCATCTGTCTTTCTCTGTCTGATTATTTCACTTAGCACGATACCTTCCAGGTTCACCCATGTTGTTGGGAATGGCAGGATTTCCTTCTTTCTATGGCTGAATAATATTCCCTTGTGTGTATGGACACACACACACACACACACACACACACACACCCATACACACTACAGTTTCTCCATTCATCTGTTGGTGGACGCTTAGGTTGTTTTCACGTCTTGGTGACTGAATAATGCTGCGATGAACACAGTGGAGCAGACGTCTCTGTCAGCTACTGATTCCATTTCCTTCTGATATGTACCCAGAAGTGGGATTGCCGGATCATATGGTAGTTTTATTTTTAATTTTTTGAGGAACCTCCATACTGTTTTCGTTTTTGAGTCCCTGGAGCCCAATAAAGTGTCTGGTACATCAGAGGGGGTCAAAAATATTTCTTAATTAAATGACAGAATTGGTGTAGTTGCAGAATATATGAATCTATTGAAAATATGGTAAAACGTATCCAGTCTGGGGACAGGACTGCATACCAAGAAAAGGTAGGGAGAAGAGCGTGTATATGTGACATGAAAGTTTGGGAATGTTGCAGTCGGGTTAGTGGGATCGTGATTCAGGAACATGGTCCTGTGGTCTCAGGAACATCTGAGTGCACATCACTTAGGATAATCTTGGCTGTGGGTAGCAAGAAACCCCCAACTCAATGGATTTAAATAAAGATATTTATTACATATATAATGGTGTGTAATTATTATTATTAGACCACTGTCTAATCCGGCAGTCAATGACATCCTCAAGGACCCAGGTTCATTCTTTTCGCTCTGCCCTCAGGCTTCCTGTTCGTGGTCACAACCTGGCTGCGAAGTTCTAGGCAGCATACTCGACAGCACAACACCCAGCAGAGGAAAAGAGCCAGGAACACACCTCCAGGAGCTCCCCAGCAGGCCTCCTCTGATGCCTCACCAGCCAGAGGTAGGCTAGAGCCCACCCCACCCTGCCCACTGGCAAGGGGACCCACATTTGTTTCAACGGGATGAGGTCCCTGAGCTGGGGATAGGTCACTGTTCCAAGTGGTGAGCAAAACTGGAGTCCCACTAGAGAGGAGGAAGGGAAAAGTGGATGTTGCTTAGGCAAGCAGCAGTGTCTGCCTTGAAACCTGACCCACAGAACCTGTAAATGAACTGCTTGAAGTCAAGGTGAGGAACACTTTCCTCTCTCTCTCTTCCACCCACAGGTCATGCCTTGACCACAGCTGCCCTTCAGGAGGCTGGCACAGAGCCATAGCCAGGTCATCAGGCTGCTTGTCAAGGGTGTGGCAGAACTGCCACCCTTCCTCCGTGAGCCCAGCCTGAGCGTCCACCGGGCACTTCGTACATGAGGGACCCTGAGCCCTGGGCAAGCCTGACTCAGAGCCCTGGGATCCAGAGGGAGCTCCAGGAGTCGTCAATCAAGGTACGCTGCCTCCTCTGCCCTGGGGATGTGCCTGGACACGGGGCTTGTTTGTGGTAAGAATCAGAGCTTCCTAGATGCAGGGCGTATGGGGAGCGGCGCCTGCAGGAAGGCCGGGCCAGATAAACAGGCGTTCTCAGTGAGGAGCAGCAAAGCAGCGTCTCTGCTAAGGGTCTCTGATTTCCTCTAGTCCCTCCTTCTTAAAAACTATGTCAACTCACCAAAGGGACTTTCAGACCACTTGGATGTCATGATTTTTGCTTGTCAAATTCATTGAGAGCTGTACCATCCACCAGGTCTGCCTCTCTCACCAGGGAAAGACAGCTGATGAGGACCGGATGGGGGAGACTTCACCAAGGGTGGCAGGTAGAGATTGTGCCAGCCGTGGGCATCCACAGTGGGCAGGAAACTCATGCTCCAGGCCAGGGACAGTGGTGACAGCTTCTGGAAATTGTCTAATAGCCTGGCATCCTGAAGAATGTCCTAAAGAACTGGAAACCAGTCCTTCCAGACACACACCTCGGGAGCAGTGGAACAAGATGCAGGAGGAGGTTGAGTCTGGCCGGCAGCACAGTGGGGTTTAGCCAAGAATGACTGCTATGGCATCCACTGGCGGGGATGAGGGACAATGCTTATTTGGCCACGATGATGTATATTTTATGCGTCTCTGCTGAATCTTCAATCCGACTGTCAACGCCTTGAGGGCAGTAATAGAATATGTTATTTCTCAGTACTCAGCCATTGTTTATTGGTTGATTTGACCCAGGCAAGACCCGAAAATTTTCACTTCTTTGGGCGAAGTTGTCATCATCAGTATCTGTTGACACCTACTGAGATGGACCAGTGTCAGGTACTTTTGCCACTTGAGTCGGCTCAAGGTTCCTAAGTATGTATTAGTTTCCTAGGGCTGTGGTAGCAAAGTACCACAAGCTGCGTGATGGAAAACCACGGAAATGTGGTTGTCTCTCAGTTCTGGAGGCGGGAGGTCCGAAATCAACGTGGCAGCAGGGTCATGGTCCCTCTCTAATATATGGGAGGCCCTTCTTTGCCCCTCTTGGCTCCCGGGGGTTTATTGGCCATCGTGGTATTCCTTGGCTCACAGCCGCGTAACTCCAGGCTCTGCCTTCATCAGCATGTGGCATTCTCTGTGTGTGTCTGTCTCCAAATTTCCCCATGTTATAAGGACATTGTTTGTATTGGATTAGGGGCCCACCCTACTCCAATCTGACCTCATGGTAACTAATTAAGTCTGCAGCAACCCAGTTTCCAAATAAGGTCATGTTCTGAGGTACTGGGAGTTAGGACTTGAATATATACTCTTTTGGAGATCACAGTTCAACCCGTAGCACTAAGTGAGCTCGTGCACAGTGCGAGACCAGCAGGAACAGACACGAACAGCACCCCTTGGTGCTGCCTGGAAGTGACAGGGAGGAGGGTGAGCAGACACTCACGGCCTCTGTTCTGGGCATTCTCGAGGCAAGTGTGCTTGAGCTGGGGTCCCGCTGGACACACCACGATGCTGTGCTCCAGTGGAGGAACCGCACCCGCCTGTCGCTCTCCTTTGTGTAGGACGAGTGGGGCGGAGCCTTGGCAGAGAGGAACAAACAGACTATTTGGATTTCAAGCACCTTAACGGTCGAGGAAGGCAGGGAAATTCCATCTGCCAGCACCTGGAGGCCTCAGTTTCAGGGGAAGCTGAGTTTGGGGCAGCCTCTCCCACAAGGGGCGTGGGAGTAGTGTCCCTGTTCCCCGGGAGAGGGGGAGCTGCTGGGCCCAACTAGCTCATAGCCAGGCGATCCAGAGAGAGTTCCAGACACCAGCTGTTGAACAACCTGCTCGTCTCCAAACCTAGTAAAACTTGGGCCCTTTCCTACCAACTTTTCTGCCTCTCCAGTTTCGGAGACCTTACTGCAGAGGTTGCAAACTGGAGGCCTGTGGGCAGTTTGCAATGTTTTTATATTATTTTTTGAATAAGCAAAACATTCACATGGTTGAAGTCTTACCCCTGCCTCTATCTACCGGTCCTGCCCTGCCCCTCCCCCGTAACCACTTTTATTAGTTTCCTACATGTCTTTCCAGTGTTTCTTTTTGCAAATACTTAGTCAATACAAATATATGTCCTGTCTCCATCCCGTTCTTTCTCTCCATCCCTAATTATAAGAGTACTGTTCGCACTTTTTTAAACCTTACTTTTTTCACTTCATTTATCTTAGCGATCTTTCCCTATTCATATGTTGAGAGCTTCCTGATTCTGTTCGTTACAGGGGCGTAGTAGCCCATGGTCTGGATGCACCATTATTTATTTAAACAATCACAGGTTGTTTTCAGTCATTGCTGTTTATTACAAGAAACGCTGCCGGGAGTAAGCCTGCCATTTTGTATTGTCCCCGAATGTGTTAAAACATTTAAAAATTCTGAAATGTCTTTGAATTATCAGAAGGACTGGAAACACTGGGTTCTAATTGCCGTATGTGGGACCAAGTGGCAGCTGTCTGTCTAAGGAGGACGACCTGCTCCCATCTGATGCCTTCCCCACCACCTTGCACCGACTCTCTTCCAGTAAGCCTGGGCGCTGAGCACCAGTTATGGTCACAATTATGCTATTTTCCTTATAGGAGATTAATGAGGAAGGGGAAATCACTCCTGTACTCATGTCTCTTCGAAGTGAAAAGCGAAAGACAAGGAGGCTGTCTTTTTCCAACAGAAGGGAGCCGGCACATCTCTCTGTGGGTGCCGTTCTGCTTCACTCGCACCCAACCCCAGGCTCATCCTGTTCCTTGCCTGGACACTCGGGTTTGCAGCCTCTGCCTTGCTACGCCCAGGCCTTTCTCCCATCTCAGAAGTGGAAGGGAAGGAACGCTGCTCTCTGCTTGCTTTGGCTGGGCAGCTACTTGGAGATCAGCAATAAAAACGAAAGAGAAGACAGTCAAAAGTATTGTTCTGTATCATGTATTACGTCACCAGAACCCCCAGAGGAAGAAGTATTACTGTCTCCATTTTATAGCTAAGGAAACAGTGACGAAGTGAAGAAGCTTCGCCAAGGTCCATAACTCGTATGTGGCAGAACTAGGATCTGAACCCAGGTTTTTCTGGCTCAAAAACATGACATTTTAGCCAGTATATCATGCTCCTTCCAAAGCCTTTAAAAAAAGATGTGGTTAGCAGTTACAACTCTCACCACCTAAGTTTGTTGTCACCGACGCCCTGGGGGTGAAGGTCATGACAAGGATATATATGAGTCTCTGAAAATGGGCCAGGTGGCCGCCTAACCCAGAGAAGGCGATGGCAGTACACCTCTGTTCTCCTAACAAAGGCGAAGGCTCATCCTTGGTGGCCTTTCCTGTTTCATAGAGTAGAACTGGCTCCACTGTTCCCTCTGCTCTTTCAGCCCCCAGACATTTATTGAGCAACTTCTGAATGCCAGGCACTGTGTTCGTTGTGAGTGATAAGAAGAACGAGCCACAGCCTGGTGCTGGGGGCCTTGCTCTCAGGGCAAGAGAAAGCTGCAGTGCCACCAGGCAGGTGTGGTACTGGTGACATGGATGTGTTGGGACAGGTCCTGAATGTGACCAACGAGATGAATTCATGATGGAGCAACAGCGTGGGTGGTTTCCAGCTGTCTTAGGTCCCCATCATCTTACACTGCTTTGCAGAGGAAGGAAGCAAGGCCCGGAAGTGGAGGCCGTGAGCCGAGGGGTTGAGCCATCCTTCTGCCCACAGCCCGCGGTGACCGTGACAACGCTGCGGCTCTCTGGAGATGAGCCTAGTCAGGGTTGAAGGTGGGCTGATGAAACCTCCTGTCCCTTTGCTGTCCCTGCCTCAGCTCTTCTCATTCCTGGCCATTCGTTTAGCCTGTAAGCCAGGCGGCCTCCCGGGGGCGCTCACCCTGGGAGTCCCCGTTCCTCTAGAGGGGCAACATCCTCTTCCCCCATGAAGGACTCGGAAACCCTGAAACCAGCCAGCGAAGGTGGGGAGAGTGCAGGGGCAAGGGGGAAGACGGGACCAGGAGGGCACAGGTACTCCACCTGACCTCTGAACCCACACCTCAGCAGACGGAGTTGCAGGCCGAGGCTTCTTGTCACCATGCTTTCTTGGTTTTTGATGGTGGCTGTTTCTCTTTCTTCTCCCCCAAGTCTGTGTGCAGCAGCAGCTGTCGTCTCTGCGGTTATCTCAGGACAGTGGGGGCTTTTGCTTTTTTGCTCGTTCTTTCTCTGTGTGTGACGTTAACCACAGCAGCCTGCAGGCAGAGCGAGGCGGGAGGGAGCCAGTCGCCTTTCATTCAGCTGCAGCTGGTGCAAGTGGTGAACTGTACAAAGCAAAGATGTTGAAACTCAGCCCCGAGTGACTGCGGGGAACCTGTTGCTTGTGCTTCCTATGGATGAGTAATTAGAAGTGACTTGTTTTCAGGTTGGAAAGGAACAGGCATTTCGGGGCCACAGCTCTGTGTGGGTGTTTCTCAGTCGGGCAGCTGTGTGAAGAAACACGGGAAACATCTCAGACCTTCCTTGTCTTAAAGGAACTTAGTGACAGGAAGGGGAGCAAAACGTACAGTTGACCCCCACTCTTGGGCCTGTTTCCTCTTTAGGAGAATGAATGGGGTTGGGCCTGGTTAGTATTCCCAGTGGGGTCAGTGCTGTTCCCTGGAGTAATGCTTCACAAACTTTCAAAGAAGTTATGCCATCTACCCAAAAGATCAAATGATACTCTATGAGAAAGACACCTGCACCTGAATGTTTATAACAGCACAATTCACAATTTCAAAGATGTGGAAACAACCCAAGTGTCCATCAATACATGAGTAGATTAATAAAATGTGGTATATGTATACCATGGAGTACTATTCAGCTTTAAGAAACAATGGTGATATAGCACCTCTTGTATTCTCCTGGATAGAGCTGGAACGTATTCTACTAAGTGAAGTATCCCAAGAATGGAAAAACAAGCACCACATGTACTCACCATCAAATTGGTATTAACTGATCAACACATAAGTGTACATATAAGAACAACATCTATTGGATGTCGGGCAGGGGGGAGGGGGCAGGGGGAGGAGGGGGCGGGTATATGCATACACAAAGAGTGCAATGTGCAGCATCTGAGAGATGGACATGCTTGAAACTCGGACTCAGGGGGGAGGGGGGTAAGGGCAATATACGTAACCTAAACATCTGTAGCCCCATAATATGCTGAAATTAAAAAAAAATAAAATAAACAAAGAAGTTATGCCAAAGCCCAGCAATTTAGGAAATGGTTGTTTGGAGAGAGAATCCTGAATGAAATACAGACAAAGCCTTGAACTGATGAGACAGTTTCCCCACTCCATGTGTTCCACCTAGGTCAGGGCATCTCCAACCTTCCACTGAACTGAAGAGGGTTCCGGTGCAACGTGCAGTTACTGCAAAGCAAGGAAACCAGTTGCGGATTTGTAACAGGGGATCGGAGACTTCATCTAACAGACACAGAACTCAATACTATTAAATTAGCAGAGGCATATGAGATATCACCAATGAACTTCTGCATAAAAGCTGCTTTTAAAATAGCTTATATTCTTATTTATGTGCGTATATGTTTATATTTGTAGTACAATGATAAAAAATCTCTTGTGAAAATTAGATGTCACGACTATTTCCTTAGGGGTTGCCTTTCATTCTTTCCTCTTGCTCTGATCATCTCCTTCAAGCTCTACCAAACGCCTTTTCCCAATCCGTCCTCTTCTCCCCACTGCCTCCACTAAAAGGATATCATTTTCAAGGCTGGTTTTTTAAATCATGGAGACCGAAAGTAAGCCTCAGCACTGTGGGTGGCCTTTCCTGTGATACTTTGTCACTACCCTGTCCCGTGTCACAGTGTAATAAATTACCACGACACTGCGCTTGCACGCGAGGCTTAGCTCATTCACAGGAATAATGTTCCTCCCTGTTTCCTCTGCGTCCGCGTTTGTTATTTGATTTGCCTTGGTATCTGTGCCTCAGTGACGATTATTTCCTTCCTCCTGTTATCATACACAGCCAGGAAAGGGGGTTTGTTGTTTCTCATCCTAACACTGCTTTATTCTGTTGTCCTCCTGTGTCCCTCTGCTTGCCTGTGTCCTTGTACTTCTTACACAGACCGGTTCCTCTGCCTTCTGCCGAGCCTGCACTCATCCGTCATAAGTAGGCGTGAGCACTGCCTGCTGCATTCTGTGTCCCAGCGCAGTCACGCATGAGCACTTACGTACCGAAAGAGATACAATTGTATTAAAATTATGTTCCTTTTTTTTCTCCTTTATATTATAATTAAAGCTAAATTATGCATAAGGGTTGTCTAACATATCTAGGAAATTTATTTTAGGTGGTGAAGAGGGTGTTTCTAAATGTTTGTTATAAAAATGGGGCATTGATTGGATAGGGTGAAGCCCCACTGAATTAAATGATCTTTAAGGTCTCTGACACTCTGTGCAACATTTACAAAACAGTAGGCGACAGTCTGATTCATGACTAAGTTGGAAAAAAGAATCCTGGAGGAGAAAGCGATCAGTGAAAGCTGGGGTCATTTATTATGTCCTAAAGATGCAGCTCCCGCCACCCCTCACCCCACCATCCTAGCTGCAACTTAGAAACTGCGGAATTAAAAAAAGAAAAATACTCATTCCATGATCCCACCCAGGGTCACTTGAAAACTAATTTCTGGAGTGAGGCCCAGACATCTGGAGTGTTTCCAAATATCCCCAGATGATCCGAGGCAGTGTGAGGATTGAGAATCTCTGCCCTCAGCGGGTCAATGGTAAAAAGATAGGTCCATGTGCTAAGGGCCAGACCTTATTTGGAAAAAGGGTCTTTAAGGATGTAACGATGTTACAGATCTTGAGATGAGATCATTCTGGGTTTTCCAGGTGGGCCCTCAATTAAATGAAAAGTGTCCTCATACAGAGAGGATAAGGTCATGTGAGGACAGGCAGAGATTGGAGTGATGTAGCCACAAGCCAAGGAATACCTGAAGGTACCAGAGGCCAGAGGCAGCAAGGAACAGATTCTCCCCTAGAGCCTTCGGAAGGAGCACAGCCCAGCAGTTGCTTGACTTAGGACCTCTGGCCTCCAGAGCTGTGAGAGAAGAAATTTCTGTTGTTTTAAGACACCCGGTTTTTGATAATTTGTTATTGCAACCCTAGCAGACTAATACACTGCCTAAAGCATGGATAAGATTTGGTGAGATGGAAGGAATACAGGAGAGTCTTTCAGATATGGAAGCAAGAGGTGTGAAAGCAGGGAGGCTGGAGGGAAAGTACAAGGCAGGACCAACTAGAATAGAGGGGGATTTTCCAAGTGCAGTGGAGACTA
The DNA here is from genome assembly GCA_004363605.1 of Indri indri. Lineage (NCBI taxonomy): Eukaryota > Metazoa > Chordata > Mammalia > Primates > Indriidae > Indri > Indri indri. Next base: position 53,036 of record RJWJ010001229.1, on the reverse strand, counting down.
GCTCTGTAGAGAACCCACTAGATGGTCCCTAAGTACAAATAATTTCTTTTCCTAGGAAAGATGAATTCCTCTCCACTCTGTCCTGTCGTATTTCAGAAAACAGTGTTTGCTGCACCTCTTTAGACCGCAAAAGGCCCAGGAAGCCTGAGAAGTGGTTTGCACACCATACCCCAGCAGCAGGAACCAATGAAGGGTGAGGAGGTGGCCTGCCTGGCTCGAGGCCATGTGTCTGAACACTTGGCGTTCTATTGCTGAGTAGTATCATGGTCACTGTAGCCAGTCCACTCTCCACCTTTCCCCGCGACAGAGGCCCACCTTGCAGTGGTGGCTTTGTGAGTGTGAGCAAAGCCGATCATTTCCACCCCTGAAAGGTCTGGGTACTATTGCTGACATCATCAGGTGCCTCTATTGATGTCTTGGAAGTTAATGCCATCTGCAGATCCCTAAACTAAGTCATGTCACTTCTGACGAACACCTCCAAAGGAACCATTTTATCCCATGCTTAGACTGCCAAGTTGGAAGGAGAGCAGCCAGCACGGAAGTGCACACGATGCAAGCTGCACGTAGTTAATGACCGGACAGTTGTCTTGTGGAGGCCTCTCGAGGGGCACTGCAGGATGAAGCACAGATCATGCCCTACTTTCTGCAATCTTAAGCAAGTGAAACTTCCATTAACAACGCCCATGGAAGCAGAGTCCTCCCTGCGTGTTCTGGCTGGCTCAGCAGGGGCTGTGAGGGTGTGAGGTGCTTGTACAAGAACCCTTTAATCTCATTGCTGGACCTTGTGTGTGCATTTCCCAGGCGCTAACCCAGAAAGGGCCAATAGTGTGGGAGCAGCGAGGTCACCCTGAGTATGCTGTTGCCTTAAGGGTGGAGGACGAGAAATTCAGTGCTGCCCGGCAAGCCTGGGGACTGCAGTGGACCGAGCACTGGGTGAGGGCAAGGCCTGGACTGGAGGGAGACAGAAGAGGAAACGGAGGGGAACAGCCGAAGCGTGGTTATTCCGAGTCTTCAGCTGTCAGCTCTGTCAGGGATTTGATGTTCCCCATTGACCTAGAAATGAATGAAGGCCATAGGAACACCTTCGTTTCATTTTGTGGGACTAACACCGTTAAAGGAAGGTTTCTTCCTTCCGTGGACACCACCATATGTTTTAATATTGATGGCGATGCTGCAGATGCTGAGCTGTTGGCCCCAAGGAGTAGCTTTGGGATCCCCTGGTAGGACACCCTGGTAGAGGTCATTCCAGGCATCCCTCTGCCTCCAAGAACCCAGCACCCTTGCCCATCATGGGCTGCGAGGCAGAAGGCCCACTTAAAGTGAGATGTGGGGCCGAGGCACGGGGGCAGGGTGGAGGACCCTTGCTGGTGTTGCTGAGTCTCACGGGGCATTTAGCTGCCCCTGTGGAGGCCTTGGCCTCCCTGTGCCCCTGAGGCAGAGGACCAGTGGAATAATCTGGATGCAAACGTATATACACAGTTTCAAAACCTTCACCACTGACCTCTTCTTACTTGTTGGAAAACCTGAGAGATTTTCCCAGGGTGGCTGGAAGGGTAAATCAATCTGACACTGACTGACCACCTGAGAGGTGGAGAGAAAGAGTGGCCTCCAGACAGCAAGCACCTTCGAGAAGCCCTGACGTGATGAGACGTCTTAAGGCCAGCTGCTGTCCACGCGGAGTTCCAACCCCGACAAAGGGCATGGGGCTGGCTGAGGACGTGCAGTGCTCCTGCATGCCAGCACTCTGGGACAGCGCTGGGCATGTACCAGGCCCGCGACGGGCAGTGCTGGCCTCAGGGAGCTCACGGGCCGGCAGGAAAAACAGATGTTAACGAATTCCACAAGGAGTTATTTAATCACGATGGGCATAAATGCTAAGGAGGAGCACAAAGTCCGTGGAAACATGGTCGTAGACCTAGTCTGGGCGTCTTAAAGATCATCTCATCCAGCCCCTTCGCGTTACAGACAAGGAAACTAGGCTCAGAGAGGGGAAGGGAGTGGATGAAGACTGCCTGTTTAGGCAGTGACCGGGGCAGGATGAGGAACCTCTTCTGACTCTCAGTTCTGGTCTCGTTGGGGCTGGGGTTATTGATTTACATTTGTGGTCAGGGCAAGTTGTGTCAACAGGTTCATGAATATGTCTGGGTCTAAAAAGGTTTTTTTTATACTATTATTTATTGAGTTTATGTTTTCCTCTACAATGCATGTTTTTATTATTTTTTTATTTCAGCATATTATGGGGGTACAAATGTTTAGGTTACATATATTGCCTTTGCCCCAGCCAAGTCAAGCATGTCCATCCCCCAGACAGTGCACACTGCACCCATTAGGTGTGAATTTACCCATCCCCTCCTGTCCCCCACCTGCCTGACACCCGATGCATGTTACTACCATATGTGCACTTAAGTGTTGATCAGTTAATACCAATTTGATGGTGAGTACATGTGGTGCTTGTTTTTTCATTCTTGGGATACTTCACTTAGTAGAATGGGCTCCAGCTCTATCCAGGATAATACAAGAGATCCTCGACCACCATTGTTTTTTGTGGCTGAGTAGAACTCCATGGTATACTTACACCACATTTTATTGATCCACTCATGAATGGATGGGCACTTGGGTTGATTCCACATCTTTGCAATTGTGAATTGTGCTGCTATAAACATTCCATTTGATCCAGCAATCCCATTACGGGGCATCTACCCAAAGGTCTAAGAGTTTTTAAAGAAATCCAGTGGATAAGAGAATGGAAGGGACTGTTCCCAGCACGGGTAGGGGATCTTTCCACAGGTCCCACTTCTGATAGCTGTTCTAATAAGGAAAGGGTGAGTGTCCGGTGGTGCTGGGTCCCACGCTGACATCGGAAATGACAAACATGCTTGATGAAGTGCCCAAGGGGTGCTCAGCCCTCAGCCGTCAGCGCCGCCTCCACACCACCCCTCCCGGCCTCGCTCCTCCCTCCCATCCTCTGAGTGGCTGTGCTGCCCTAGGTCCCCACAACTCTCACGGTCTAGTCTCTGCACCTCTTTCAGTGTGACGCCAGCCCCCACACTGTCTTCAGACTGTCCTGGTGTCCGTGATTACCGGCTATGACCTTAGCTGGGTTACTCACCCTCTCTGAGCCTCGCGTGTAAAGTGAGCGTGGACAGCAGCACACAGGGGTGTAGATAGGGTCAATGAGGACGGCTGAGGCACCTGGCGTGGTGCCCAGCACATATTCACATATTAACCCCCGAAAGCATGATAGGTCCTGGACCCCATGGTGACTCCTTATTACCTACAAGTTAAGGAATAACCCTGCTAGAATTCAAGTCATCCAAGAAGACGATTTCATTGACTCCTGTTATGTGCTGGTCACTCTCCTGGGCACTGTGCTCATAAACGAGCCATGACCCCTGACCCTGGGGAGCTAGCAGTGTGGCGTGGTAGACGTGTATGCAACCAAGTGCAAGGCAGTGTGACGAGTGCCGTCTTAGCGACAATCACAAGGGGCCAGGAACGCGGAGAGTGAGCGTGCGCGCCTACTTGGCATAGCACTCAGCGCTCTCTAGCCCTCCGCCCCGCCTCTCACGCTGTCCTTGTGCCGATGCGCGCTGTCCTCTGCTCGCATTTTCCCGAGCACGTCCTGCGCTTCTTCCATCATCCTTCCCGCCCCGCAGCCCCGGGCCATTTCCTGCTGCGCCTCTTGCCTGGAATGCTTCTTCCCTCCCCGCTGTCCGGTCTGCCCACCCCGCAGGGCCTTGTTTTAATACACACCCTGCTCCTCACAGCGAACTGATCACCCAAATCAGTGTCCTTTATCATTTGTTCTACTTTTCTTACGAAAATATTTTATTCTAAAAATATTTGTGCATTGTAAAAAAATACACAGAGAATATAGGAAACTCTAAAGAAGAGAATAAAAATCACCCATAAACCCAATAAACAGAGAGAACCACCATTAACATTGGTATATTTCCTTCTAGTCTTTCTTCAGTGTACACACACACACTCACACACACACACACACACACACACACACACACGCCCTTGCCGCCCTGTCCTCACTCTGCCTTACAGGTTAGTTTGTCACTGCGTCTATCTCCATGAGACTGGAAGCTGTTTGAGGGCAAGGATGGTGCATGGCTCACTTTTATCCTTGTTACCTAACACAGCACCTTGTAGGACACACTCTGTAAATGCCAAGTGAACAGAACCACGAGGTGAATTTGTTTGGCTTTGGAACTTAGCATGTGATTATTTTTGAGAAAGCAGATGTGCTGTCCTGGTGCTTGCGGCCTGTTTAAAGCTCACGTGCATTCCTTGAGCACCAGTGACTGCCGGCCAGTCCACCCTTCTGCTCGGGGAGGGACTCGGCATCACAGTGATTCCACAGTGGCTGAGCCACAGGGGGGTAATCAAGTGGGTTCTGCGTCCTGCGTGGGGTTGGCTGAAAAGCAGCTCTACCCTTTATTCGACTTTGTCTCGCTTTAGAATGACACAGTTGATTCTGGCAAATCTTTCTTTATCCCTTCTGATCAAAAATAGTGTTGGCATTTCACCCGGGCGGGAGTGGGTGAGATTTTCATCTTTGAGAAGTCAGTTTTGGCTCTAAAATACTCTTTGCTTAGATTAAAATTCGAGAGGCTCTTGAGCTGGGGTTGAAAGTGGGAATAACACAGCCTCTCTTCCAAAAGTTCAGGGTGGGGAGTCTGGGACCAGGTCAGGAGGGGGATTCACTCAGCAGGGTAAAGAAAAGTGGAACACGAGGGAGAGTGTTTTAGGAGAGTACGCGCAGCAGAAAATGTTAAAATAGAGTCAGGATCCCTTCACGACTCATGTGGAAGATGCGAGAGGTGGGTCGTGTATTAAGTATCTTCCATTTTTGTAACAAAATGGAGGAAACTCATTGGTATGGATGGCAACAGAATAATGAATGCAGATATAAGTGAGACAAGCCCGTTTGCCATCTGAGATTTTTATTCGAATACGGGGGATGTTTCTTATTTAGAAGTCTTTTTTCTTTAAAGAGAATATGAGATAGCAGAGGCTGTTTCTAGGATTAAATATCTCTGAGGGAATTCCATTACCAGATCAAGGGAAAAGGCTGCAAGGTTTTGGCTTCTGATGAAAAGCATCTCAAACCAAGTTAAATCAAAGGGAACCCTTAAACAAACAAAGCGTTGGTTTGGGTGCTGCAAGAAACCTCAGTGGGAGAACCTCCTGTGGAGCGAGAAGCGGAGGAGGGGAGAGTGAGGAGCCATGTCGGCTCAGCCTTTGAGACTACCTTCCGGGATGGGGTTCCTGTTTCTGCACCAGAAAGAAACGAAATCACTGGAATCTGGCGGTTTGCACAGTGCAAATGAGGACAGGAGGAGCCCGAGGCCCAAGGAGGCCCAGTGACTTGCCCGAGATTAGGACATTAGTGGTAACATGTGGGAATGTGCTTTTAAAAAAAAAAAATCACAAATTCAGTTTTCTTTCTGCACCATGACACTGCCTGTGGGAGGTAAAGGGACTCGGAGGAAAGCCTAGGTTTGGTGTGCACTTGGTTTGAGTCCCAGCTGTTTTGGGACAAGTTTTTAGTACCTTTTCAGCCTTGGTTTCCTCGTGGGTACATGACCCGTGCTCCCAGGAGCTGTCCCCGTCCGCACAAGTATGACCTCCAGCTCTCCTCTGGCCTCACACCTCACTGGCTCACCCTCCATTCGGGTGCTGTTCTGGGTGCCAGGGATAGAGGCATGAACCAAAGAGCCAACGTCCTTGCCTCCATGGAGCTTACATTCCAGACCAACACTGCAACAGAAATATAGCACGAGCCACAGATGTAATTTTCAATTTTCTAGTAGCCACATTAAAAAGAAAGCAAAAGAAACAGGTGAAATTCATTGTAATGACATTTTATTTGACCAATATATCTCAGGCTAGATCATTTCAGCATGTAGTCGGTCTGAAAAATTATGAATGAGCTGTTTTATATTTCTTTCTTTTGAACTCAGCCTTTGAAATCTAGGGCATATTTTTCTCTTCCATCTCAATTTAGACTGGCCGTATTTCAAGTGCTCCACAGGCTCATGGGGCTTTTGGCTCCCGTAATGGACAGTGCAGTTCTAGGGCTCAGGAGCAAGACCCCCCCATCCACCCTGGTGATGGAAGCTGGGGAGGCGCTTCCTCGCGAGCCCAGCTGCTGGGGAAGAATGCCGCCTGCCCGGCAAGGCGCCTCTCCAGGGCCCTCAGTCCCACCTGCTGGAGCATGCTGATCCATGCAGAAGGGGAGAGTGCCCACACCCCTGGGTTCTGGCCTCTTCTGTGGGTTCAAGCAAGGGAACAAAACTGTGATGTCCTCTGTAATAATAATAATAATATAATTAGCACTTAGTGAGCACTAAGTATGGGCCAGGCCCTGTGGTTAAGCACTTTATGTGCTCTGTATCTTATTATCTTCACAACAACATTATGAGAGAAGTACTATTACTCTCCATGTGTAACAGAGGAGGAAACTGGCTCAGAAAAGTTAGATAACTTACTGACGGTCACACAGGTAGTAAATGGCAGACCTGGGATTTGAACCAGGGCTGTCTAAAGCCAAAGGCTTGTGTTCTTAAAACAGAGAAAGCACAGAATGGGATCCATCTAGGGTCACATAGGAACTGAGCATAGATTCCCGAGCCTCCATCTAAGGCTCTCTTCACTCATGCAAAGGCCACACTGCCAAGTGGAATGTTTTGGAGATGAAGGTGTCATTAAGGATGACTAAGTGTCACATGGAGGGACACATGGGAGACATTTGGCATCCCCAGGCCCAGCCCTTCACCAGCTGTCAACCAGGATCTATAACTGCTGACTTTTTCTTATTACAAATGAGATAGCACAATCTTTGAAAGCCATATAATAATGTTCGTGTGTTACAAATATTGTCTCATAGGTAGTAGGCATAGATTACAAAAATCTTTGTAGATTCTGAGGCACCATGTGGAAGTTTGTGCTCATCATTGTGTGGTTATTACTCTTGTTATCATTCAGTGGGTGGTGTGTCCAGGGAGCTCACCCTGCCCACATCACAGCGGTGGAGCCTGCAATACCAAATGGCAACCGAGAGCCTAAACTGGCTTGAATTTTTTGTCCCCTCTGTGTCCCAGCACTTGGAAGCTTTTGAGTTTCACTTATGGACGTATTGCAGTAAACCCAATGTGCAGGTGAGCTGATTAGCTAGGTGTTTTCAGTGTTTGCCAACTTGCCTGGTGCTGAAATCAGTCTTCATGTTCAGCCTTGGTGGCAAGCGGCACTCCTGGCTCTTCAGAGAATTGTTAGAGAGACGCTTGGAAATGCACAGATGTGATGGAAGGGGCTCAGGCTTGCTCTCTCAAGTCCCAGGACAGGTGAGAGGCCAGGAAGCCAGCCACCCGCACCTGGAAGAGGAAGAGCCCACAGACTGTGCTGTGTGTTTCCTGGGCATTCTTCATGGTCTTGCTAAATGGGATTACCTCAAAGAACATCTGAATCCTGTTCACTCTCTGAGATCCACTTTAAGTCCCACCCCTCCAGAGAAGCCTCTCCTGACATCTCAGCTGTGCACTCCCATCCTCTCCCACCCCCAAAGTCCTGTGGTACTGAATGCCTGTGCCATCCGCTTGAACACTAAAGTACCCTGACTTGTTTGAAGGGTCTTCAAAAAGTTCATGGAAAATATGTATTATGAAAAGACTATGCATCGATTTAAAATTTCTTTTGCACCCAAATAAACTCATATTAACCTGTTATAAAACATCTGAACAGGATATAGTTTGAGACACTAAGAAGGATAAGACATCAGTTTGAGAAAACCCCTATTAGAGCAACATGAATTCTGCTAAAACAGAACAAATATCAAGTTTATGGTGGAGCTTGGAGGGTGGAAGAATAGAGACATCATTAATGCTTTATAAAACTTTACAGAAGCTTTATGGGGACAATGCCCCAAAGAAATTAGTAGTTTACAAATAGATAACTCATTTTGAAAAGGGATGAGATGATGTTGAAGATGATGCTCACAGCAGTAGATCATTCACATCAGTTTGTGGGGAAAGAATTCATCTTGTTTGTGCCCTGTGGGGAGTTAGCTATGCTCCCAGCAAAGAATTGGGTCCCTTAGGTAGGGGTCACCATAAAGGATAAGAAAATAATAGAAAATGGAGACTAATAGAAATAAAAGAATACACAGAGACGAAGTTATAGGTTTATAGATTTATAAAGATAAAAGATAAAAAGGGGGATACTCAGGGGTCCTTACGATATCCCCATTAATCATAAGACCCAGAATAAAGTTTCACATGGGCATTTACAGGTACAGAGATCGGTTGCCAGGGGTTACAGATTTACATAACAGATAGTTCATTTTGGGTTAAAAGTCTTTCAAAAGGCTTATATAGATCCCTCAACTAACTCTGGTTACAAAATCTTTCAAGAGCAAACTTCTAAGTTCGAAGATTAAGCTATCACTTAACAGAAGGGTTAAACAGAGATATAGTGGTTCCATATTTCTTTATCTGGTTATTGCAGACAGAGACAGGTCATCAGAAGTCAAGCAGGAACTATCCCTTGGGCTAATTGTTTTTAGCTGCAGATATCTGTCTCTGGGAAGACATTCTTTGATCAGCTCTCATCCCATGATTCTATGTAGACCTTGCTTTGTCCTTCAAAGCAGGTGAGAACCACGGGGTTGAGACCACAGCATCACCTTGGAAAGCAGCTGCTGCTGACCTTTTGGGATGCCCTCCTGAGGTGGAGCAGCTTTTGATATTCAAACTAACATGTTCACATATTCTTTCAGGGCAGAGCCCTGCAAAACTCCTGAGACCATTTCTGTCTCTAATATAGTTATATTAATTTATGGAGCGACAGTGCCCTAATTGAAAAGGACCAATGATTAATGGCACAAACAATAGCCAACACCCTAGGCATCTCAATTGGCTCAGCTTACACGATTCTGACTGCAAATTTAAAGTTGAGCAACTTTCCACTCAATGGATGCGAAAATTATTGCACCCAGATCACCTGTAGACAAGACCAGAGCTTTCAATGGAAATTTTAAAGAAATTGGATCAAGATCTGGATGCATTTCTTCAAAGAATTGCTTTCAATTCAAAGAAATGTGGGTAACAGTACAATCCTGAAAACAAAGCACAACCAAAGCAATGGCTACCAAGAGAGGGGACGAGGTCCAGTCCCAGCAAAAGCAGACTGGTCAAGAGCAAAGATCAAGACAGCAATTTGGGGGGATGCTCAAAGCATTTTGCTTGCTGACCTTCTGAAGGGCCAAACATGATAACATCTCCTTCTTATGAGAGTGGCTTGAAAAAGTTAGCCAAAGCTTTAACAGAAAGATGCCCAAGAAAGCTTCACCAAAGGGTTCTTCCCCACCATGATGTTCCTGCTCAGTTCTCTCATCAAACAAGGGCGATTTTTCAAGAGTTTTGATGAGAAATCATTAGACATCTACCTTACAGTCCTGATTTTGCTCCTTCTGACCTCTTTTTATTTCCTAATCTCACAAAATCTTTAAAGGGCCCCCATTCTTTCTTCAGTTAATAATGCAAGAAAGACTGCATTGATACGGTTAAATCCCCAGGACCCTCAGTTTTCAGGGATGGATTAAATGGTTGGTATCATCATTTACAGAAAATGTCTTGAATTTGATTGAGCTTATATTGAGAAATAAAGTTTATATTTTTTATTTTTATCTTTTAATTCCATTTTCTATGCACTCTGTGAAGTCCCCTTGTACTGTTAGCTATAAATTTTTTGTCTGCCTGTGTCCTTTCTTTCCCATTCCCAGCCTTCTGTGATCTCTCCTCTCCTCATGATAATCATGTGTGGAGTTGGGATAGCTCCAACGTTCAGGTTGGTAAACCCCACCTTGTTCCAGACCAGGTTTAAGGGAGCTCTTTCATTATTGTAAGCGTCTGCAGCATTCTTAATTACCTTTTCATTTGGCTTTGCAGGCTGCCTTCCCATCCAGAACACATGTCCTTTGAGAAGCGGGCTGGTCTCCTGTAATCCCAGCCTCCATTGTAGAATCTGCCTGACTTCCCATGGAGGTACTCAGTGGCTGTGTACTGCTGGACACTGAGCGAGGGGCTAGTGCCCCAATCCAAATTATCTTCCTCTCATGCTAGTCACTTGCTTATACCCTTTACTTTTCTTTTACTGCAGTTACATGATTTATATCATACATTCACTCATTTGTTAAAGCCTCTGCCCACCAGCTGGGAGACCTATTTTGTTCCTCACCGTATCCCCCGTGTGCAGTGCCTGGAGCCTGGTGGGGCTTAGTACAGACTAGTTCAATAAATGCATTATCAGCGCATCAGCTTGGTCACTGGAGGGGAGGGCGAGGGTGGGGAGAGGAGAGTTAGGATCTGGGACTCAGCAGCTTTCTGAGTGCTTCAGCTGTGACTAGAAGTGAGGTCAGCTGCAGATGGGCTGTGGGATAATGGAAAACGCACTGGCTGAGAAGTCAGGGACCTGAGGGTCAGGCATTTTCCTGCACTAAGGTTTATTTTCTGTGTAACCTTGAGAAAGTCTTGTAAGGCTTGAAGGAGATGTTTTTGTGAGATTGCTGTGTAAACCGTAAAGTGGAATGGTAAGGTGTTATTCATCCCCTAAGGTCTGCTCCCGGTCTATTTATCCAAGTGTATTTCTTATTAATTTAATTTAGCTAGGCCAATCTTCTCTCCCTATTGCAAAAATAATACACTGTAATAACAAAAATTTAGAAAATTCAGAAGAAAATAAAAATCATTCCCTAAGATTACCATCTAGAATACTGTTTATATAGTATTTATAGCCTAAATCATTTTTTCCTAAATGAGTTTCTGAGGTGTCAGCAGCCTGAGGCCGGGCACGGCAGCTTCCCTCTCCCGTTTGCCGCTGCACTGGCCTTGCTGAGGGCCCCGCCTGGGACGCTGCCAGAGGGTGGAGCCTTCCCACTTTGTTTGCTGTCAGCATCCCTGTAGCAATGCCAGTGGGGCAGGGGACAGAGAGGGGGTTATCTTGCCCAGCACTCTCCACTATCTGAAAGTGCTTACTTGGTCTACGTAGTAATGGTTTGTCTCTCCCCACCAGAATATAAGCTCCGTGAGGACAAAGCTTGCTGGATTTGCCTACTGCTGCCTTTGGCACCTGAAAGAGTGTCTGTGCAGAGTGACTACTCATCGAATGAACGAATGAGTGAACACGCAAGCACTGTATTACCTCATGTGGGATAGGAAGCACCTGCTGAATATTTGCCTCTGATGAATTGTGCATATGAGAGTCACAGAGGCCAGATTTGTTGGTAATATGTATCTGGTCTGCCAGATCTAGCTACAGTTTAGCTTTGGTCCCAGCAAAAAGTACAATAAATAATCCCCATCCCCATAGCGATCACTACCGCCACCTCTGGTCATCTCCAGCGTGCTCTCAGACCATGCTACGTAGAACGTGGCCAGAGCATTTTGCAGAGCTCCTCTCCAGGCTCGGTCTTCACACTCCTGAACTGCCCTGTGCAAGGAGGCCCATATTCTCCCTGTCCCAAGGTCTGTCCCCTCCAGCGCCTTTTGGCTTGCTCTCCTATGGGCCTTAGGCTTGCTTATAAGTCCTGCTGCATTTCTGCCATAAAGAGGGCCGTGATTGCAGCCGCAGTTCTGCAGCTCTGTCTTCAAGGTGAGCTTCCATGTTGCACGCAGACAACATCTGTGGATTGGATGCAAAGAATTTCAAGAACCTTGTGGAGAGCTGGGGCTTCTGGGAGGGCTGTCCAGTTAGCCCTGAGGCTACCCGTTCTCCTGCACAAAGGTCTGCTCCCATCAGCTGGACAGTCTCCGGACTCGGGATCGCTAAGCAGGCTTACCACCGCTGTCTCTCCATTTGCCCTCCTCTTCTCTAAAACCTGGAAGAGGATGAGACGAGGCCTGTTTTCTTCTGGAACATTGCAACTCAAGAGGAGGGATGTTTCAGAAAGCCCCTTCCACTGTGGCTTTCAGTGGAAAACCAGATGTAATTCATGTCTGTGTATTTCCTGGCTGGGATTCAAATCACCAGTGGCAAAAGTCCCTTCTAGATGTTGAGAGCTACAGGTCCTCTGAGGAGGCAGGACCTGCGAGGTGAGTGAGGGAACAAAAGCCAGATAGGCTGTGAGCATTTTATCTGTCCCCAAGGCCCCTTGGCTGCAGGCCCTGCCTGTGTCAGGGCCACGGTGGCCACTTCTCATGGCCATGAGGATCAGCCTTCGGGCCCTTACATCTGGGCAACAGAATTCACCAGACTGGCCATTTCTCCCAGCCTTCTTGAAGATGGTTTCTTAAATACTAGATGACTAGTTGCCTTAAGGGAGGCCTCTGAGAGAGGCAGTTTGTCGCTTTACCCAGCTCTTTTACATGTGGGCAGAAGAGCCTTGGACTTCACTGGCCTCTCTCTGGGAGGAGCCGCTCTGCAGCCGATTGTCACTCATGGTGCTAACTCCACTGTGGAGCTGCCCGCTCTCTCCTGCCCTCCTTCCCCTGCTCCCAGCCTTTCCCATGGCAACGAGGAGGTACGTTTGCATTGCGGTACGCATCACTGTCACGTCCACTGTCTCATCTGAACCTGCTCCACTGGGACAGGCAGGGAGGAAACTGATACCCCACTTTTTCAGAAAAATGGCCAACTTCCCAAGGTCACAGCATGGTGAAGTTAGCACTCGAACATGAGTTTTTGATGCCTGGTCAGACCCTTTCTAGGGTACTGTGTTCCTGCTGGCCTCTTGGCAGAGGAGCTGGGATAGGAAGGGGAAGGGAGAAGGAATGCCAGCTAGAGGTTTGATGGGGAATGGTTGGGAACTCGCTAAGATACCAAGTGGGGTTGCCTCTGCAGGCTGATTCATTGCTTTCCTTGTTTTTCTCTCATTTTCTGCCACCTACTAAAATTCATGATAAGCATATACTATCCAAACTCACAGTGATTTGAACAAGACTGTGTCTTGGGAGAAAATGTTAGACTCTAGCCCTTTGGGTGGCTCCTTACCCCATATCACCTTAGCACCTTGTGTGTTGAACCCCAATTAATACAGATGCTGGTACCAGGACTTGGGTATTGTAACTAACACCCAAGAAGGTGAAAGTGGCTTTGGAACTTGGTAATGGGTAGAGGCTGGGGAGTTTCAAGGTACATGCTAAAAAAGCCCACATTACCATGAACTAACCTTTAAAGGAGGTTCTGGTGAGGGCTCAGAAGGAGAGGAGGAGAACTGTAGAGAAGGCCTCAGTTTCCCTGGAGAATACCTAAGTAATCCTGGGCAGAACATCGCTGGGAACATTGATGATAAAGGCCATTCTGATGAGGTCTTGGATGGAAATGAGGAACATGTTATTGGCGACTGGAGGAAGAGCCATCGTTGTCATAAAGTGGCAAAGAACGTGGCTGAATTATTTTCATTTCCTAGTGTTTTGTGGAAGGTAGAGCTTGTGAGTGATAAAATTGGATATTTGGCTGAGGAAATACCTAAGCAAAGTTGAAGAAGTGGCCTGGTCCCTCTTGACTGCTTACAGTAAAATGTGAGAAGAGGAAAATTACTTAAAGAAGGAATTGTTAGTAAAAGGGAAGAAAAAGTTAAAGGTTTGGGGCACACTTAGCCTATCCTTTCAGGAACGGAAACGTCTGTCTTGTGCCTGTCCTACCATTGTATTCTAGAAGCACGTAACTTTTTTGATTTCATAGGTCAACAGCTGGCAAGCAATTTGTCTCAGAACGAATAATACCTTGAGTCTCACCCACATCTGATTTAAGTGATATTTAGATGAGATTTTGGACTTAAGACTTTTGAGTTGAGGCTGTAAAAAGTAAAGACTTTTGGGGCTATTGGGATGAAATGAATGTATTTTACATGTGAGAAGGACATGAATTTTGGGGGACCAAGGGTAGAATGCTATGGACTGAATAATTGTGTCACCGTAAAATTCATATATAAAAACCCAAACCCCAAGGTGGATGGTATTAGGAAATGAGGACTTTGAGAGGCAATTAGGTTATGAGGGCAGAGCCCCCAGAATGGGATTACTGTCCTTACAAAAGAGGTCCTGGTAAACTCCCTACCCGCCTTGCACCATGTGAGAACACTGAGAAAAGTCACCATCTGCAAACTGAGAAGGGAACCCTCATAGAACCCAACCGTGATCTCAGACTTCTAGTCCAGAACTGTGAGAATTAAATTTATATTGTTTATAGACCACCCAGTCTATGGTAATTTTTTATATCGGTCGAAATGGGCTAAGACATTATTAGTAAGACTTAGCATAGCCAAAGGGGAAGGGCGTGCCAGAGGAGTGAGCATTATGTTGAAAGATGTCAAGGCACTAAAGAGCTGAGAGAATAGGAAATAATTTGGAAGGAAGAAATGTGGTAGGGGAGATAGGAGATAGCTCTGAAGAGGTGGTAGAGGTCCTGCATTTGGGATTTATCCTGAAAGCAGTGGGAGGACCTGAGCAGGTCCGCATTTTAGATAGCTCTCCTTGGCAGTGTTGTCATGGCTTCTTTTAACGGTTTTCTGGAAATCAGTTTGGTAACATGTCTTAAGAGCCCGTAAAATGTGCATATAAAATACTATTTAGGCCAGGCGCGGTGGCTCACGCCTGTAATCCCAGCACTCTGGGAGGCCAAGGCGGGTGGATCGCTCAAGGTCAGGAGTTCGAGACCAGCCTGAGCAAGAGCGAGACCCCGTCTCTACTAAAAATAGAAAGAAATTATCTGGACAACTAAAAATACATATATATATATAAAAAATTAGCCGGGCATGGTGGCACATGCCTGTAGTCCCAGCTACTCGGAAGGCTGAGGCAGGAGGATCGCTTGAGCCCAGCAGTTGGAGGTTGCTGTGAGCTAGGCTGACGCCACGGCACTCTAGCCAGGGCAACACAGCCAGACTCTGTCTCAAAAAAAAAGAAACAAATACTATTTGGCTCAATAATATTCCATCTGGGAATAATAATAACAGTCATCTACCATGTAGGGCTTATTGTACCAGGTATTTTTGATATGCTGTGCACATTATTTTTTGTAATCCTTACAACAGTTCTGCAAAGTAAGAATCATTAGCCCAATTTTACAAGTAAAGAAACTGAGGTTTAAAGAGTCAGGCAGACTTAAGATTGAAACATTAATCGGCTGTTTTCTTATGAAAATTACTTAACTTTTCTGAAACAGCTTTCTGATGTGCTACTATTAATATTAAAAAAAATTAAAATTCAAACCAGATTTAAATAAAAGCTCCTCTTTATTGGATTATCTGCTCATTTGGATTATCTCTGCCATAGCTGACCTTCAGGCTCTTAAACATCTGAGAGTAGCTTCTGCTTCAAAAATTAAGTAAATGAGTCAGAATCATGTGGCATGAAGAGTTAGGGGAGAGGGGCTTCATTCTGGGGTCCACTCTGAGAGTTGTTTGCTCCTGTTTTTATTGTGTACATGCACATGGCTCTTATCCCATCCTCTACCTCCACTATTTGTACCTTGTCCCCCTGCTAGATCATAAGTTCACTGAGGAATGTTGGTTGTAAATACATCTCTGTATCAGCCACCGCAGCTGCCTGGTTTAGTGCCTTCCACATGGTCAGGGAGAGTGCAATGACCAGTTTTTCCAGAAGCAGTTGGAACATCATGATCCAAGGAAAAAGAGGGGCTTTGAGAATACAGAGCTAAAGGTGGGGGCATGGAGCAAACACAGAAAAGATAGATATTTACGGCTGGAGACTTGAAAGGGAAGACTTGGAACTAAGGGAATCTGGGAGAATGAGTTCTGTAGAAAATACACAGTGTTCTCATTAGCGCTGAGTCAGAAGAGTTGTCTTAGATTGGGTCCCCAGAAGCCAACCCTGAGAGGAAGGTTCATATGCAGGTGATTGATTAAGGAAGTAAGTACTCCCAGGAGAACCTGGTAAGGGATGGGGAAGCAGGACAGGAGAGGGGAAGAAGCCAGACAGAGTGAGGTCTCAGCAAAGTTCCAGCCTCTGGTCCCACAAAAGTGTTCTAAAATATAAATCATAACAGAGTTTGTCCCCCCCTGGAGGCAGGAATACTGGGCTTTCATAATCCTGCACCAGTCAGTCACTGGCTAAGGGCTATTTAGAGGAGTGGGAGAAACTTCCAGGCACTTCGGCTCTGACCGTGTGGACAGAGTGGCTCCAATAGCCCAATGGTCCACCTTCTAAAAGTAGCAGGTACAAGGAGTTAGAAGCAAAGGCACACAGAAGCTGAGGGCAGGTGCACAAATATCTGAGGGTATCTGGGTGGAGCATCGATAATGTCACCTTGATAACAGGTGTGCAGCCCTGTGTCCAGGTATACCACATTGCTATATCTGCTGCTAAAACCTATGAATGATTTTATGCAATTTCCTCATCTATAATGCAGGGATAGTGTGACTTTACTTGCTTATATCACAGCATGATTGCAAAAACAAAACAAAATAAGATGTGGTGTATAGAATCATGCAGACAATGATAAAACATTGTGCAAAGCCAGGTGTCATTAGTGTGTCTTCTTTTTCCAGGCCCAGAGTATATATTATTATAGCACTTGGCCCTCTCCAGGTGCTTGTCTTGCAGGAATCAGCACTGACAGCCTTTGAAAAGAGCTTGTTCATGTTGAGAAAAAATCAGACACTTTTTTAATGTTGATAAATTTTGCAGCAGTTTCTTTAATATATACCAGCTGCCTTGAAATACGTCTAATTAGCCACCAGATATCATGCTGTGGCTATGTTTGGCTTTGATGTTCTCATCAGCTTCAGCGAGGAAATATTGAAAAGCTAATCATAATAGGACTTAGTTCTTATAAAATGCCTTTTATCTTCAAAGTGGTTTACAACCACTAATTATCAGAGGAATTAGAGTGAACAGCAACCATCTCATGGAGACCTCAAACCATTATTAAGGCCTTTAATGTATCTCATAATAGAGCAAGAGAAGTGTGAAGGGGGATATTTAATAATAGTTGTCCAGACCTGGAAGAGTTATTTTATAGAGGTAGAAGACAGCTGTTCCCTCTCTCCCTGGAGGCTAAAACAAGGAAATTAGACCTAATTTGAGGAGAAAGGATGCTGGATGGAGCATTGCAGAAGCTACAGCAGGCTGCAGAGTGGAAAGATTGCCCTTCTCAAAGGCGATCAAAGGCAACTCCACACACCTGCCCCTTTATATGGTGCTCTCCTGTGTGGCCGGGGTAGGTGAGATCACACCACAATGTCCCATCCAGGTGGGGGAGTCAATGGCAGATTTATGGACCTCTTGATTATATCTTTTCATGTCATTCTGTGTGCATGTTTTGCTCTTTTGTTTATTAGTTTTTTAATTAGAATATAATCTGGGGTGGAAGAAGCCAATTTGATTTCAATAATAATAAATATTAGCTAACACTCTTAAGGTACCACTCTGGCCCTTCATCTTACAGATGAGGAAAGTGAAGTTCATAGAGCTTAGGAAACCTGTCTGTAGTCACACAGCTAGCAGTTCCAGCACTCTGGCCTTGGAATTTGTGTTATGATATGCCATAGTAAGAAGCCTATCAGAGAAGGGGTGTTGTTTGTCCAACCCTATCACTATGTGTCAAAGAAGCAAACAACAATCTCATATGGAACAGGGAAAAGTCACATTTGTGGCCGGTTTGGTTCCTGTGCTAAATACTTTCATCCTGAGCAACAGGTAGTGCAGGAGCCCTGTGAGATACAGCTCAGCATCTTTGTTCCTCACGGACGGGATCCTTATATCTGCCTCATCTCCCAGTCCCACTCGAGGTCTGCCTAGGCCATGGGGAGTACAGGGGAGGCATAGGCTCGAAGAACAGGTAATCCACCTGTGAAACGCTGGGGTTTGGTTAAAGCACTTCTACCCCAAGTGCTAACATGGATTTATAATGGATTCTGCCCTATAATTTTTGACTGTCAGCTTGACTGTTATTGGTGAATAGGAATGCTACTGATTGCGTGCATCGATTTTGTAACCCAAGTCTTTGCAGAATTTATTCATCAATTCCAGGAGTCTCTTGGTGGAGTCTTTGGGGTTTTCTAGATACAAGATCATATCATCACCAAAATTAAAACCACAATGAGATATCACCTTATATATAGATATTCTAACACCCCTCTTAGAATGTTTATAAATTTAGGGTTGAGGGGACACAGTCTAAAAAGGTGTAGCTACTATTGCCTCTGCAAACAGTACTGGGAATACAGAGATTCCCCTCTCATGTCAGTCTCTCGATTTCTTTCTTGGTGAGAGCCAATTGATTGTTGTCAGGTTGAAATTGGCCATGGTGAGAATATTGGCACTACAGAAATAGGCAGATGCTACAGATCTGCCCACCCCACCCACCCCATTGGTTGTTAAATATTGCAGTGTCTTTTTTTCTGATGCCACTTCTAGGTAGGTTTTTGCACCTCCCCTCCTCCCCACTCCCCGCTGCTTGATTTCCAATGACTTTTACTTCCCTCTGTGCACATGTGTGTCCCTTGGTTAGTTCCAATTTATTAGAGAGTACATGTGTTTGTATTTCCATTCTTGAGCTACTTCACTTAGGATAATGGTATCCAGTTCTATCCAAATTGCTGCAAAAAGCATTAATTCATCCTTTGTTATGGCTGAGTATTACTCCATGGTATACATATACCACATTTTGTTAATCCATTCATGAACTGATGGGCACCTGGGTTGATTCACATCTTTGCAATTGTGAATTGTGGTGCAATAAATAGTGCATTCAAGTACAGGTGTCTTTTTGATAAAATGACTTCTTTTCCTTTGGGTAGATACCCAGTAGTGGGATTGCTGGATCCAATGATAGATCTACTTTAAGTTCTTTGAGAAATCTCCATACTGTTTTCCATAGGGATTATACTAGTTTGCAATCCCACCAACAGTGTATAAGTGTTCCTTTCTCTCTGCATCCATACAAGCATCTATTGTTTTTGGACTTTTTAATAAAAGTCATTTTAACAAGGGTAAGGTGATATCTCACTGTGGTTTTAATTTTGCTGATGATATGATCTTGTATCTAGAAAACCACAAAGATTCCTGGAATTGATAAATAAATTCAGCAAAGTCTCAGGTTACAAAATCATTGTACAGAAATCAGGAGCATTTCTATACACCAATAAAAGTCAAGCTGAGAGTCAAATTAAAGACTCAATACCATTCACTATAGCTACAAAGAAAATAAAATACCTAGGAATACACTTAATCAAGGAAGTAAAAGATCTCTATTTAATACAATGAGAACTACCAAACACTGAGGAAAGAAATTGTAGGTGACGCAAACAAGTGGAAAAACATATCATGCTCATGGATTGGTAGAATCAACATTTAAAATGTCCATACTGCCCAAAGTGATTTGCAGATTCAATGTAATCCCCATCAAAATACCAATGTCATATTTCACAGATCTAGAAAAAATAATTGTACACTTCATTTGGAACCAGAAAAGAACCTGAATAGCCAAAGCAATCTTAAGCAAAAAGAACAAATCTGGAGGCATCATATTATCAGACTCCAAACTATACTACAAGGCCATAGTAACCAAAACAGCATAGCACTGGTACAAAATTAGAGACATAGACCAATGGAACAGAACAGAGAACCCAGATATAAAACCTATATATAGCCAACTGATCTTTGACAAAGCAGAGAACAACATACTCTGGGGAAAAGAAGCCCTATTCAATAAAAGGTGCTGAGAAAATTGGATATCCTCATGCAAAAGAATGAATAGGACCCCCCTCTCTTACCACTCACAAAAATTAATTCAAGATGGATAAAAGACTTAAATATAAGGCATGAAACCATAAGAATTCTGGAATAAAATGTAGGAAAAACTCTTCTAGATGTTGGCCTAGGCAAAGAATTTTTGACTAAGACCCCAAAGGCATTTACAGCAACAATGAAAATTAATAAATAGCACCTGATTAAATTAAAAACTTCTGCACAGCTGAGGAAATAGTCAACAAAACAAATAGACAACCTACAGAATGGGGAACATATTCACAAACTATATATCCCATAAAGGGCTAATATCCAGAATCTACAATGAACTCAAACAAATCAGCAAGAAGAAAACAAACAATCCCATTAAAAAGTGGGCAAAGGACATGAACAGAAGTTTTTCGAAAGAAGATAGACAAATGGCCAACAAACACATGAAAAAATGCTCAACATCACTAATCATCAGAGATAAGCAAATGACAACCACCATGTGATATCACCTTAACCCTGACACCACTTCTGACACCAAATGTGCGTCCTATCATTCAGTTCAACTTGGACACTATTTGGAGTTAATGCACGCCCCACAGGTTAAAGGCTCTGTCCCACAAGACTGCACCCACATCAGATACTGATCACACGTCCTAAGTTTCTACCCATACTTCTGACCAACTAGCTATAAATTTAGGGGTTTCCACAATCCCCTCCTCATATTCCATATGTTAATGGGGAAAAAAATAAACTCTGAAAAATAATTTAAAGAGATTTATTTTGAGCTGAATATGAGTGACCTAGACCCAGGGAACATATCTTAAGAAAATATGCCTGAGGTGGCTGGGTTACAGTTTGGTTTTATACATTTTAGGAAGAAAGAAACTGCAGATAAAATCATAAGTCAATACAGGGAAGATATACATTGGTTTAGCCTAAAAAGGTGGAACATCTGGAAGGTGGGCAGGGTTATAGGTTATAGTTGGTTTCAGAGATTTTTGTTTTGTAATTGGTTAAAGAAATAAAGCTTTGCCTAAAGGCTTGGAATCAGTAGAAAGGACTGTTTTAAGATAAGGAAATATGTTAATTATAGAGCAAGCCACCATATACTGATTCTGAGTATTCAATCTGTTAAGCAAATTGATGGCCTGCAGGTGTGACTTAGCCTTTGCCTTACATGACCTTAGGTCCTGTTTGCAATTAGTCTAAACTCCAGAAGGGAGAGGTATAACAAGCAGTGTTCAACCTCCCTTCCCTCCATGGCTAGGAACTCAGTTTAAAGGTTTCTCTGGGGTCCCCTTTGCCAAGAAGGGGTCTTTTTAGCTGGTGGGCAGCTTAGGATTTTATTTTCAGTTTACACATCCCTTCTAGAATGACTCACAGAACTCAGAAAAGTGCTTTACTTGCTATTACGGGTTTATTATAAAGGATTCAATTTGGAAACAGCCAAATGGAAGATGCATAAGGCAAGGGAAGGTGGGGATGTGGCACGAAGCTTCTGTGTCCTCTTCAGGCACACCGCACTGCTCAGTGTTCACCAGTTAGGAAGGCCTTCCTTTGGGGGTTTGAATCATTGGCCACTGGTGATGGGACTCAAGTTCCAGCCTCTCTGTTCTCCCCAGAGGCCAGAGGGTGAGGCTGACTTCCACCCTTCTAACTATGTGGTTGGTGCCTCTGGCAACCAGCACCCCCATCCTGAATCCATGCAGAGTCCCCACCCTGAGTCACCTCATTGGCATAGACTCAGGTATAGTTGAAAAGGACTCTTTATGAATAACAAAAGATACACCAATCACTCAGGAAATTCCAAGGGTTTTAGGAGCTCTGTGCCAGGAACCAGGCACAAAGATCAAATAGATATTTTTTATTATACTACAGATATTGGCCACTGTCAGTCCTCACCTCCAATCGTCAGTTGAGAAGTCAGCAAACATTTATTGAGTGCCAGTTGCATGCAAGGTACCAGGCTGTGAATCACTGGGACATTTGTTAGTTTAAATGATCAAATATCAGTTTTAAATCTGCTAAGATTTATTGTGATGGGGCCTCTCTGCCTTCAAGGAAAAGATAAGACATATATCGTGCACTTGAAAGTCTAACCAACCAGACAAAGCAGTGTGTTCTAATGCCTAAAGTGAAGGAGTCACTAACTACTCAGAGGTGCCGAGGGCCAAAGCAGGCCAGACTGGGTGGTCAGGGAAGACTTCTGAAAGGAGGTGGGCTTGGAACTGGGCCCTGAAGGCAGCTACAGTAGTGACAGGTGGAGAGGACCCATATGAGAGGGAGAAGGAACTAGAAAACTTCCCTTTGTTGGGTCCCAGAAAACAAATGCAGCCCTGTTATGCACTTGATCTTTTCTCTTTACTCTCTTTGGTGGTAAGTTTGAGTCTTAGCCCCTGCCTGCTCCATGGTGCTGGACAGATCATGTAACCTCTTGGACACTGAGATTCTCATTCATGAAAAGGAAAACGATGGCCAGTCCTGACAGCCTCACAGGATCACTGTAGAAATGAAGTAGTCAACCTGAAAATTCTTTTAAAACTGCAAAGTGTAATTAGTGCCTTTAGTAGTTTATTTCTTTATTTTATCACCTCCCAAGGAATCATCTCACTATCAGAATTTTGAACTAAAAGGGATAATTATGAAAATGGCTTGGAGAGAATCTTAAGAGTTACCATTTACCAAGTGCTTACTGTGTGCCAGGCATAGTTTCTAAGTGCCTTCCAGGTTTACGTTGCTTAGTCCTCATATGAGATAGGTACTGTCACCTGCATTTTACAGATGGGGAAACTGAGGCCTGAAGAGGTTACATGACTCACTCAATGTCACACAGCTAGGAAGGGATTAGTAGACCAAGGCCACTGGTAAGCATGCGACAGTCTGTGTGTGTCTGTGTCTGTGTCTACATGCACCAAATATAACAATTGAGACGGTTCACCAAATAAAGAGACCATCAGTGAATCCAGGATGATGTGGCTCTTACCATTCTGCTCTCACGCAGCTCAAGCAGGGTGGCGTTCCCCTTTCCCATGGAAAGGAAGAAGAGAGATGGAGTTCCCTGAGATTCCTTTCTCTGCCTTTCCCCACCTCGCCCTCCATGTTCTCTCCCGAGCGCAAAAGCGGGGTCAGGGCCTGTCTGGTCTGCCATGTGGATGGTCCAGAGCCTCTCCGTCTCCCATGTCCCCTGTAGCAGATGCCGCCAGTGCCCTGCCCACATCCCTGGGGCCTGACCACTTCAGTGTCCTCTGGCAACTTCCAGCTGCCAACATCTGTGTCTCCGCCTAGGGATTTCTCCAGGGCCACAGCGCACATGGCAAGCTGGAGTGCTGTGGGTTAACAGCCCTCGGGAGCAGCCCTTACCCAGTGACCGATGGGTCTGGTATGTAAGCACTCCGGCTCTCACTTCCTGGGTTGGGTGACGGAGGCATGTTATCTCCACTGAGTCGCAGAGTTCCCCAGAGGTACGGAGCTCCAGGAACCCACAGCCGGTTATCTGGGAGCTGGCTGGGGATGGCACCTGCTGTTGGTTGCCTTCCCTTCTGTTTCACTTCTCACTTCCTGAACTGTGTTTCCTGTCCCTTCCAAACAAACCACTTCCATTCACATGTTTGTCACAGGGTCTTCTGTGACACCACCTGTTATGGGTTGAATTGTGTTCCCAAAAAAGATTGTGTTGAAGTCCTGGCTTCCGGTACCTCAGAACATGACCTTCTTTCAAAATGGGGACGTAGTGCAGGTTGAGATGAGGTCATTAGGGAGGGCCTTTAGTCCAATATGACAGGTGTTCTTGTAAGAGGGAGACGATGGGAAGAGAGCTGCACAAGGGAGAGCACCATGCGACAAAAGAGGCAGAGACTGGAGTGACGCAGCTGTGAGCCGGGGAATGCCAAGGATTGATGGCCACCACCAGAAGCTAGAAATGAGCAGGGAAGATTCTACCCAGAGTCTCAGAGAGAACGTGGCCCTGCTGACACCGTGATTTTGGACTTCTAGTCTCCAGAATGGGAGAGGATAAATTGCTGGCATTTTAAGCCCCCCAGGTTGTGGTCCTTTGTTACAGCAGCCGAGGAAACAAACGCACCTCCCGTCAGAGGCCTTGATTCTTCTTTAACTTCCTCCTTTCCCGGGACCCGCTTTGTGCCATTCCATGATGAGCGTCCCAAATCCATTTGTATTAGAGCTGCCTTTGAAACCCTTTGCTTGGCAACCCCCACGCCGCCCTCTGCAGTTTGACAAGACCCGCCTATCTCTTTGCCTTCGTTAGACACTGCCAGCCCAGAGCTCGCAATTGAGACTTTGGGGTGCTGCCGTGTGCAGAGCGGACCTCCCACTGAAGCCTGGGTAATGAAAGAGATTTGAACGGATCCCGGAGATGCTTTTTGGGCCTTTTGTTTCCTGACTGTTTGCTGCAGGAGGGATTCAAGGGGAATCAGGGTGACTTAGTGGCTGCTTTCAAGTTTGCAAATGGTGTGGTGTGGAAGGAGGTACCAGCTGTTCTGTCTCCACCGAGCCCAGAGTAAGGGGGAAATTAGCTTAGAACCCTTAGGAGGGATTTAGGTTTGGTCTTTCTCACTGCAGCAGTTACTAAGCTGCTGGAATTATTGTACTTTGGACACCTGGGAAATCTTTCTGGAGATGCTTAAGAGCTGGGTAATTTCCATCTGCATACAAAGGCTTTGGGACGATTCTGACGGAGAAGAGTGGTCTGGAAACTCTCACAGAGACAGGCAGATAAGAAGTATTTTCTCTTTTCCCCATGTAATGGCCTTTTCCCTTTGCCTTTAGAATACGCCCTCCTCCGTGTCCCCCTTTATAGAGGTACTGTCTGTTGGTCCAGTGGAAACCTCTGAGATGGAACCCTGTCTAGCCCCAAGATTCAGGCATCCGTGGCTCCATCCAAAGGTGCGACAGCAGAGCTCATGATGGGGCTCCCACTTTATTTTGAAATGAAAGCAGAGGCACTTCTGTTGTTTTGTCTGCTTCCATTGCCCTGGAAACAGCCGCAGGTGCCCTGTGAAGGGTGCAGACCAAGCCAGGGGAGCGGAGGAGAGAGGAAGCTGAACTCCTGATAGATGAGTGGTCTTCAGGAGGGGCTCTGCCTTGCTTCTGTGTTTGTAGGGTTCATTTAGCTCCTGGCACAGACGGCAGGTTTTCACAGGGAAATTGCTTAGTTTTCAGCCATTTTTTGCTTTCCAGAGTTGAATGTAAAAGGCGGAATTAGACTCCAATAGGCCAGGGCTAGATTTGCAAGGCCTGGGAGACAGAGGAAGGTCCAGCCCGGTCTTCTTTTTTAAAAAAATAGATTTGTTGAGCTGTTGACATACAATAAACTGCACATATTTAAGGTGTACAATTTGATAAGTTTTGATATGTATTTATGTATATGTGTGTGTATGTGTGTGTGTATATATATATATATATATATGAAGAAATAAATAACTTCATGAAACTGTCATGGTACCATATATCATATTCATGAAATTAAGGTAGTGAACATATCCACATTGACCAATATTTTTCTTTTCTCATAATGTCTTTGTCCTGTTTTGGTATCAGGATAATGTTAGTCTCATAAAATATGTTGGGAAATATTTTCCACTCTTCAATTTTCTGAAAGAGTCTGTGTAGAATTAGTATTAGTTTTCTTTAAATATTTGGTAGAATTCATCAATTTAGCTATGTGGGCCTAAAGTTTTCTTATGGGAAGATTTTTTTTAAACTATCAGTTCAAATTCTTTAATAGAGATAGGGTTATTTATGTTATCTGTTTCTCCTTGAGTGAGCTTTGTTTGATATTTAGTGTTTTTCAAGGAATTTTCCCATCTCATCTAAATTGTCAAATTGGTTGGCATAAAGTTATTCATAATATTCTTTTCTTAGCTTTTTAATGCCTGTAGAACCGGTAATGGTAGCACCTCTTACATTCCTGAGTTGTAATTTCTGTCTTCTCTCTTTACAAAGCTTTTCAGAGAACCAGCTTTTGGTTTTGTTGATTTTTTCTGTCTTCTGTTTCAATTATTTCTTCTCCAATCTTATTTCTTTTCTTTGCTTTACTCTGGATTTAATTTGCACTGCTTTTTATAGTTTGTTAAGGCAGAGTCTGAGGTCATTGATTTGAGACCCTATTTCCTAATATATGTAATTAAATACATATTAATATAAATTTTTCTTGAGTACTGCTTTAGCAGTATCCAACAAAATTTGATATATGATATATACAATTATTTTCATTTAGTTAATTTCCCCTTTCACTTTTTCCTTTGACCCATGAGTTACTTAGAAGTGTGTTATTTTATTTCCAAATATTTGGAATTTTCCACATTATTGGTTTCTAATGTAACTCCATTGTGGTCAGAGTACATACTTTGTACAAATTGAATCCTGTTAAATTTATTAAGACTTATTTTATGATCCAGAATATGGACTATCTTGTAAAGATATTCCATTTGTACTTCAAAAGAAAGTATATTCAACTGTTGTTGGGTAGAGTATTCTATAAATGTCAATTAAGTCAAGATGATTGATAGTATTATTCAGATCTTCTCTATCCTTACTGATTTCTATTTGTTTTATTAATTATTAAGAGAAGGTTATTGAAATCTTTGAGTATGATTGTGGCTTTGACTACTTTTCCTTTCAGTTCCATCAGTTTTTGCTTTATGTATTTTGAAGCTCTGCTATTAGGTACATAAATATTTAGGATTATCATACCCTATTGATGAGTTGACTTGTCATGAAATGACTTTCTTTATTCCCATTAATATTCTTTGTTCTGTAGTCTACTTTGCCTGATACAAATATGCAACATTCTCTTAACTAATATTAATGTGGTATATCTTTTTCCGATGTTGTGCTTTTAACCTGTTTGTGTCTCTATATTTAAAGTACATTTCTCGTCGGCAGCATATAGTTGGGTTTACCTCAACATAGGTAGTCTGCCAGGCTCTGCTTGGGTCTCCCCTCCCTATGCCGTGACCTAAAAACTCTTTAGGTAATAAGGTGGGGCAAACATTGGGCTCATTTTGTTTGTTTCCTATCTCTCAGGAACAGGGCTTGAACTAGGGTGAGGTGAGTTCACCCTTATGGTGAAAAATTTAAGACAGTAATCACTATCAGATGCACAATTTAGAGAGTGAATGCCTTCTTAGATTTTATACCCTAGGTAGCTCACTCTCAGGAAGGCACTCATTCTCAGGGTTATGCAAATGCAGGGTTAGCACCTGACAGTAAATGCTTCCTTTAATTTTGTACCTTAAGGGCCTCACTCAGCTCACTATGGTGCTGGTCCTGCTTAAGGATCACTGTCCTTCATTGCCTGATGTCTAGTTTCTTGAAAACCATTTTTAAAAATATATTCTGTCTCAATTTTTGGTTATTTCAACTAGAAGGGTCAATTCAGTCCCTGTTACTTCATCTTTTATGGAAATGGAAGTCTGGACATACTTGTCATGAGATAAAAATCACACATATAGAGCTACTTGAGTGAAACTCAAATGTTTGCAGGCCTCCCTGTGAAGAATTCAGCAAAAGATTGGTCTTCCTTCATTCAACAATCAGTGAGCACCTACTATATACCATTTTCTAGGATAGAAACTGGGGTTAAAATCAAATAAGACCTCAAATGGTACCTGCCTACCAGTTGCTCATAGCTGGCTTTAGAACTATTAGATTGGCCCTTTCATACCATGCATCACCTGTGACCAGGTGGGCAGAAGTAAGGGGAAGGTGGTCTAGGGAAGGTGGAAAGCCAGCAAAAGTCAGATCAGAAACTGAGAGATCATGTCTACTAGTTCCAAGGCCCAGAGTGGCTCAAGGACTCACTTAAGCTCACACAGCTAGTAGTAGTACTTGATTGCTATGTAGTCTGTTTAGGACTCAATCCAAAACACCTTCCCCCCCATTGTCAGTCACCATTATTGAAATCCGACCATCAGAGACCCATTCACTAAGGGCAGGGGCCATGTCCTAGTTATGTTTGTGTTTCTCAGTGTTAGTTCAGAGCCTGCTGCATGATAATCAGTAGATGGAAATGAATATATGAATGAATTAAAGATGTGCCTATTAAAATGATGAATATGCCTCTCAGAGGTGACTTAGATTATTACCAGCTGGGGATGAGTAACTTAAGAGTAAGCCCACATCTGGGAATCATGATAGAAAGGCAATGTGGTGTAGCAGAAGAGGTCTCTTAACTGTGCTAGACCTTGATCCAAGTCACCTAACCTCTCCAAAACTCCATTTCCTCATCTGTGTCCTGGGAATCCTAATCATACTTACGTAACAGGAGAGTATCAGATTCCAATGGGATGAAGTATGCTAGGGGCCTGGCAAGAGAACACTGTCAAGGAATGGCCGGTATTATTAGTCTAGTCTCCTGGGAGCAGCAGGTGGGAGTGGGGTGAGGCCTACTAGGTGCATAGACCTTGCAGACAGAGTCCTGGCAAGGTCCAGGAAGACAGCAGGCTGCTCTGCTGATGTGGTGTATTTACAGGAGTTCATGTTACCACTGTCATTATGCACAAGCCCTTCTAGTCAGCACTGCATGTAGGTGAGGTGTCCTAGGCAGTGCACATAAAAGCCCTGCAGATACAGCCCTGCTCCTCAGGACTTGCCTCCAAGGCAGCTCCCTCTGGGGAAGACAGAATGAAAATGTTAAACCTGCACAGGATTAGTGATGGTCAGTTCACACCACACAGACAACAAGAAAGAGCATTTCCCAAGTGCGGACTGATCAGAGGAGTCAGAGTGGGAATTGCATGTCCAGCCTCATGGAGTGAGGGGTGCAGTCTGCTCTGTTTCATTCATCAAGGCTCCGTTACAGGGAGTTCATTCCCGAGGACGGCAGGCCTTCCAGCTCTGGCGCACAGCTCTTCACTAATCTGGCAGGTGGAAGAGGTTGACTGAGACCAACAGATTTAGATTGCTCTGGATGTGGTATAGCTGAGCCAGAGGCCCAGGGCCTGGTAATCGGGGAAACCTGCCTGGTGGAACAGTGACTTTTCCACCTTTCTTACTCACATAGATGCAGGAGACATGGTCCACGCTATCACATTCTCGAGCTCCCCCCCAAATACATTACAGTGCATATCTATATTTTTAAATTCAAGTGTTATCATGTATTTAAAATATAGACCTATTCTACTTCCAAAAAGTCTTCAGATGGAAAAATTCAAGGATATTATTATTTCTTTTTATCACATTAACCCAATTTTTCATTAATAACATTTTATGGTTGGGGATTTCACACTTACAGACTGTCAGAGCTAGAAGGGACCTTAAAGACAAATGGGCCAGTCTTCTCCTTGTACAGATGAAGAAACTGAGGCCCAGACAGGTACTGCCTTGTTCAAGGTCGTGTAAGTAGCCGTGGAGTCCAGACTAGAAGCCAGGTTTCTATATGCCTTCTTCCACATCATGTTGCAAGACACCCTCTGAAAACACACTTCAATGGGCTTTAAGTAATTGAGATGTGTGATTTGCGATGTGGTTTTGGCTGCCTAAGCCTGTCACCAAGCCAGGCCTGGCAAGTCCTTTACAACATGAAGCTCCTCGAGGATGGGGTGCACTTTCTCCTACATGAAATGCAGTGCTCACAGCCCTGGCAGAGGTCTTCGGCACAGGGTAAGAGCCCCCCAAGAACTTGTTGACTGTGTGTGATGTAGGAGAGAGTTTCTCTACCTGAGGGGAGCTCTCCATCCTTGGCAATGTTGAGGAGTCGGGCCAGGGTGGGATTAAGATCAAGTGCAAGTTATAAGAGCTTGGTTTTAAATCTCAGCTTTTGCACTAACTTGCTGTGTGATGTTGGGCAAGTCACTCAATGTCTTTGAGCCTAAATTTGCTCATTGGTGAGATGGAGATGATCATCTCAGAGGGACGTGAGAATTACATGAAACAAATAGGGAGAGAGGACATGGTGTTGGTGCCTGCCTCTAAGTAAACACTCAATAAATGGCAGCTCTTCTATCGAGATCTGTTTTCTTGTTGTTTGGTTGTTTAAATGGGAGAAATTGTTTTCCAGCTTCCCCTGCTCAACCTTCTTTCAATCTGGGGATGTCTGTTTTCTCTCCGTACTCCTGGGAGAGTACTCCGTACTTCTCCCCTCGATGGGCTGGCTGATGTGTTAGCAATAGTGGTCACAGGTCTCCCCTTGTCCTGAGCTCCTGCTGGCTAAGAGGTGGGTGCCGAGAGACGTCGGGACACTGCGGTGCGTGGCTCTGTGCTGTCATCCCCTCTCGCTCTTCGTCAGCCTCACTCCCCACCACGCTCACTTCTCTCTCCCATCTGCCATGTTCAGGTTCTGAGAAGACTTGAGGAAGCCGACAAATCCAGATGGCTACCCCTGATGGGAGGGTGGTCTCCACACCCCAGACCCAGAGACCCGGCCTGGGGCCGCAGGGGAGCAGGGCCTGCCTGGATCCCCTGGACAGCCTAGAGCAGAAGGAAACCCGGGAGCAGGCGCCAGGCCAGCTGGCCATGCTGAGGAAGGCAGAGGAATTCTTCCAGACCTGTGATGCAGAGGGCAAGGGCTTCATCGCCAGGAGGGACATGCAGGTAAGAGGGGTCCCAGGAAGACCTGCCCACCTGGAAGGGCAAGTGGCATGGGTCTCTTTGTCTTGGGTAAGGGCTTGCCCCACTGGAGGTGACATTCTTAACAGACGAGATGTTGTCAGTTGTGCCCTGGAAGTAAGCATCTGACCAGACTCTCCGGGGTTCATTCTATTTCTGGCCCTTACTTGCTGTCAGACTCGGGGGTTGTTTCCCATCTCTGACTCAGTAATTCCCCAGGATTACAGGAAATGGTGATAGTAACATAAGGGACTTAAAGAAGACACAGAAAAGAACCTTCTGAAACTAAAGGTAGAAAGATAAAAACTTGAGTTATAACAAAGTCGTTCCTGCTTATGTGCCTTAGAAATAGCTCCAGTATCAGGTGCACCTCCTGGGAGGAAGACACTTCTGGAGGTCATGTTACCTCTCAGCCTCAAACCCAACCACCCTTAACCCCCAGAAGCATGTCCAGGGAGAGGAGCGGCGTGCAGAGCCGTTGCCTGCTGCAGGGCTCAGCAACGCCTCCGTAAAAGTCCAGAGAATGAACACTTCAGGCTTTGTGGGCCACAGTCTCTGTTACAACTATTGAACCGCACAACTCTGCCGTCATTGCACAAAAGCAGCCACAGGCAATGTGTAAACAAACAAGCCTGTTGTGTTCCAATAAATATTTATGGACACTGAAATTTGAATTGTATGTAATTTTTACATGTCGTCAAATATTATTCCTCTTTTGGTATTTTTTTCAACCATGTAAAAATATAAAAGCCGTTCTTAGCTCGCTGGCCTTGCAAAGCCAGGCGGTGGCCAGGGCTGGCCCAGGCAGAGTTTGCCCAGCCCTGTTCCGCTGGCTTTCCACTGTTAATATCAAAGACTTCTCAGTGGCTTACCTAAGTCTCTTACGCTGCAGTCAGGATTTCAGCCAAACGTGGGTAAAGAAAACACAGGCCCCACTAGAGAACTCTGAAAGCAACGCTTCCCCTCCAGCCTTTCTGTCACTTACCGTCAGGAGCATGTTTTGTAGGGGTGCTTACCTGTGCTGTTGGGGGAGACCAATGATGGTCAGGTTCTTTCTTTAAGCCTAGTTTTTAAGAATACACTAAAATTGGGTGATGAAATGTAGACCCCCGTTAGTATCAGTCTTGTCTCTGCTCGCGTATGTCAGCTGTGAGATGTGACCCAGAGGAAAGAGGGCCGTTCTTTCTCTCCCTGGCCCCACGGGACAGTGTTTTCTGCTTCTCCTAGAGCTAGTCCACCATCCAGCCGTACAAACTGGGGAGAAAGAGCCTGGGAATAGCACCAGCTCAGCCACTAGTGAGTTCAGCCCATTCTTATTTGCAGCAGTTGACTCCCCCATAAGTGTCAGTCCCTGAAACGCGTCCCCAAAGGCCCCTCCATGTAGAGGGCCAGATTCAGTGTGTTTTGAGGAAACCTCTGACAAACTCCTGTCTGCGAACTTCATAATTGTCACTCACAGGTCTGTAGTCGTGGTGGTGGTCGGTAGTGGCTTTCACAGCACGCTTAGCTTTTGATTGTCCCCTCAAGGAAGAAAGAAAAGGGAACTCACATTTATGGAGGGTCAACTGCGGGCCCCATGCACCGTCCAGCACAGTCTCTCCCTGGGCATGTCTCCCAGCCAACGCTCAGTGAACCTGCTCTTTAACGAAGGCAGGAAGGGCCGTGGTGAATTGAAACAGTCAAGGGTAAATTTAAAGAAATCCTTTGTATTTGACTTGGAATGTCGTTGGACACATCAGGTCCCAGAGATTCCTCCTCAGCCTTCCTCCCCAGTCCTCAGTCCTGATGCAGGCGGGAGAACCAGGGGGTGGACGAGCCACCAAGCAGAGACTTGTGCATCTGAGGAGTTTATTTCTGCCATCTACTTAATTTTTCTGAACCTGTGGACAATGAAACATTTGAAATTTCCAGTTCCTCAGGCCAAGCAAGTGCTGTCAAGAGAGAAGACAGCACATCGTCTAAGCCCCATCTCTCTGGCTGCTTTCCCTGGCTGTGTCTGGGGGAAGATGGGCTGAGAGGAGATACGTGAATAAGAGAAGCAACCCTCTCCTAGCCGCCTCTGGCTTTCTGTGGAAAGCCCTCGTGTCCCTTGGTTCTCTTGGGACAGGTCCTCCAGGCACCTACTCGTTGGCTTGTCGCTTGTGCATGCAGCTGTTTTGTGGGTACAGTCACCCCCTTTGGTTGGTGTCCAGCTCCTTGGACCAGGCCACCTCTACCTTTTTTACCCTGGGATCCCAGCACAGCCTCATGGGAACTGGCAAGGGAAGAGCTCACGTTTTTCATGTACACACAAGCTCAGCAACCAGGGACGTCCTTTACAGCAGAGGGTGGTCCCCAAGGAAGGAGAGGCTGTGGGCCAAGGCGGAGGGAGAACACGGGGGTGGAGGAGCCGGTGGAGCAACAGGGCTGGAAGGAAGTCACCGAGAGCTTTGCAATCATTGAGAAGTAGGGAGACTGCCACCGTGGTCTGAGCCCACTGGGAAGTAGCCAGCCCACTCAGATAGAATAAGGACCACAGAAAGAAGGGACAGCGTCCTGGAAGCTGTTTTTAATTGATGTCCCTGAGAACCCTGGAGAAAGCCTGGAGGAACCCGAAGTGGGCTGCGCTGAGCCAGCGCTGTACTCGGACTGCACGTGCAGACGTTCTGTTCCAGGCAGGCAGATGGTGAACGCTGGCCCGTGTGAACAGGATTTAGACAGGGATTGAGGGAGTCCTCAGCCTCACCAGCGGCCCCTCAGGTCTCACACCGTCCTCCACGAGGAACCTCTCTGGGTTTCGTGGGACCCTGCAGCAGAATTGGAGTTGGTGTTGCTTTGCGAGGTTGGGTCTGGTGCAGTACCCTAGCGCTTCCCGTGGGGCTGGTCAGTCCTGCCTCAGAGGGAAAGAGGGACATGAGAGGACCAGGATGGAGAGGCACAAAGGGACTCTGTTAGCTGGGAGAGGGAGGTGGGGAGAGGATGGGCAGGAGATGGCTCTGAAAAAACGTAGAGCCTCAAAAACCCTGTTTCCCTGATGTTTTGGAAGAGTAAGATGACTGTCTATCAACACCAACTGCCTACCTCCCCAACACTGCCCCAAATTCCTGGCTTAGCCAAACTGTTAAAAATCATTTAGGGCTTTACAAACCAACCGAATCTGGCCCACGACCCATGACCCGCTACCCGCTTCGTAAGTAAAGTTTTATTAGAACAGAGCTGTTCTCGTTCCTTTATGCATTGCGTGTGGCTGCGGCAGAGCTGGGTAGTTGTGACAAAGACTGAATGGCCACAGAGCCTAAAATATGTACTTTCTGGCCCTTTACAGAAAAAGATGACTCCTGATTTAGGTTAACAAGAAAACTTTAAAAGACTTTTGTAGTAAATTGACTTTGGTTTTAATCCTGAATCTGCAACTTACTGGTAATGTGAATTTGCATAAGTCTCTCAACCCCTCTAGGCCATAGTTTCTCGGCTGTGAAATATGAATAGCTGCCTCCCGACATCGGAAGAGAATTATATGAGCTTAAGCACGCAGAGCACTCAGCTCCAAGACGGATCTGGAAATCCCTCCATAAATGCAGTGTCTGTGCTGCGTCTTAGCCCATCCCTGGTATCTTCCACACTGGGATTTTGTTTAATTGTGTAAAACACATGTAACACAAAATTTGCCATCAGAACTCATTTCAAGTGTACAGTTCAGTGGCATTAAGCACATTCGCTATGTTGTACAACCTTCAATATCCATCTCCAGAACTCTTTTCACCTTGCAAAACAGAAACTCTGCACCTACTAAACAGCTCCCCACGCCCCCTGGCAACCTCCACTCTGCTTTCTGTCTCTGTGAATGTGACTACTCTGGGTACCTCATATAAGTGGATTCAGACAATATTTGTGCTGTCATGACTGGCTTACTTCACTTAGCATGTCCTCATGTTTCATCCATGTTGTAGCATGCGTCAGAATTTTTCTTTTTTAAGGCTGAATAATGTTTCATTGTATGTTTAGACCACATTTTGTTCACTTATTCATCTGTTGATAGACGCCGGGGTGGCCCTTGGCTGCTTACGAATGATGCTGCTGTGGACTTGGGTGTACAAATGTCTGTTCAAGTCCCTGCTTTCAATTCTTTCGAGTATGTAATACACCCAGAAGTGAAATTACTGGATCATATAGTAATTCTATTTTTAAATTTTTTTGAAGACACACCATACTGTTTTCCACAGTGGCTGCACCATCACACTGTGATTTTAAGTGTTAGTCATCTGTCCTGCCTCACGCATAAAGGGCATTTCTGCTGAAAAGGGCACTTTCCATAGGTATCCAGCTGCTGCTATTCTTGTTTGTGTCCAGTCTACATGAGTGGCAGCAATTTCGCCTCCTAGAGGACGTTTGGCAATGTCTGGAAACATTTTTGATTGAAATGACTAGAGAGGGAGGTGCTACTGGCATCTACTAGGTAAAGGCTAGGGGTGCCACTAAATGTCCTACAACACACAGGACAGTCCCTCCCCTGCCTTCCCCCGCACGACCCCCCAAACAGAATTATCCGTTTCAAAATGTCAGTGGTGGTCTACACCAAGCAATCAGCCCAAGACAAGCACATCAATGCACAAAGCGAGATAAAGGTAGATCCAGCCCTCCAGACGCTACACACATCCTGAAAATGTTTGGCATAGCTGAGCTAAACCACAGGGAAGAGAGCGGCTGGTGCTGGAAGAGGGGTCTGAACAGAATGCTACAGATGCTTTAAAAGGAGCAAAAATTCAATTCTGGCCATGAATATGGATCTCCTCTGGTTGTCTCTTCAATGAAAGTTTCACTTGAGCGTGTTTGAAGCTGTGCAACCATATGCTGTAAGCTACCTGGGACATGTTACTGGGCTGGTGACCAGCAAGGTAAGAAAGTCTGGCTGGAGAACAACAAAAGACATGATTTTTCCATGGCTCCGGGGCCTGAGTCCTCAGCACTGCTGCTGTGGGTTGTCTCCTCTTCCAGGTCCCAGAGCGTCTCCAGTCTAGGAGACCTTGCCAAGAGTTAGCAGTTGGGCTGGTCAGGATCCTGAACCTGGAGTGTGTGAGGTCTATGGGAGTTCAGGCTCTCTGCCATCACTCTCAGTCACGCTTGTATTTATGCTGCAGTCAACACCATCTAAATACTCCCTGTTCGTCAGCGTTGGGCTAGGTCCGGGGACACAGTAGTGAGTAATGAATGGCGTCGCTGTCATCAGAGCGCTGTAGGAGCAGACATTCATTAGCTGATGCACCTATCAGTATTAACATGCAAACTGAGCTAAGACTTATGAATGAGAGAAATGTAGTTTGGGGAGCCTGTACAACCTGACCTAACCTGGGGGTCGCAGAGGCCTTACCGAGGAAGCGCCGCAGGAGCTGAGAGTGAAGAAGGAATTCAGAGCTGAGGTCGGAGGGGGCTGGTGTGTGAAGGAGCTGTGGAGGTCGGAACAGCTCCTCGGGCCACGGCAGTAGGACTAGGGCGAGCTGACGTCCTCCCGTGTCTCCTCTTTTCCTGCCTGCCCTTCCAGGCATGTGGAAATGCTGCGAGTGAAAACGGATCTCTGGAAGGCTGGCTCTTGGCGGTGCCGGGAAGAGACTTTGAACTCTGTTCTGATGGTGGTGGTCCTTGTGGGCTGGGGGGTGGAGACGTAAGGGAGGACAGGGATTACGGAATGGGTGCACTGGGAGCCCTTAGAGTACCTCTCCAGCCCCGGGTGGGTTCTTTTCCCGGCTCTGGCCTCTGCTGGGACTCCAGGCTCCTCTCAGAGCCTCACAGGCCTATTACACAGTGGAATAAATAATCCGGTTGCCCTCCACCCTGCTCGTATGGCTTAGTTAAAAACGTAGACAGCACCAGGTGCCTGGGGGGTCACGCCAGAATAAGTTGGTTTTACATGGCTCTGCAGGCCCCAAGAAGAGAAATAAATAAAAGATGATTATGGTTATCAAGACTAAAAGACTTTTCAAGTAGGGCCAACAAAAGGTTACAGAGTCTTGTGCAGTACAGCTTGCAGAGAACGCCGAGGAGGCAGGCAGTGCTAATTTGCCAGGATAAGAAAAGTAAGAATTACTTGGAACATGTTAATATTGCTTTCCTTGTTTTTGCTGACAACAGAAAGAGGAAACTGGAATGAGAGGTGGCAAAGAAGGCGTGGGATTAGAGGAGAGGGGGCATTCGTGGCTGGCAGTGTTGTTGGGTTCAGGCATGGTGCCTAAGGCGAGGGAGGAGATGACCCCTCCTGGCTCACCCTAACGAGAGAAAAGTGTGTGGGGTGGTTTGGGTGAAAGGCAAGCTGAGGGTCCCACTGACCTGTGGAATTTCCTTCCAGCTCATTTCTAGCACATGTGAGATATCACACCTTAGATCAGGTCTAGCCATTCTAGCCGAGGGTGGGGAAGGAGAAAGTATTACCCTAAGGAAAGGACTGGAATCTGAGCACCAGAGGAGCTGGGGGTTTCACCCTACCTCCAGGGTGATGCCTTTTGTCTCAAATGGAGCTAATAGACTTCCTGTTTGCAAAACTGACTCCCTCCTCACCGCCCCACGCCCCCCACCGTGGGGCTGTGAGACAGCTGGCTGACGCATTGCCGGTAAGCCAGAGGTTCTGCTGAGTGCCAAGCAGACGCGCTTCCAGTCTTCGCACACTCGATCGCTCTCTTTCCTCTTTTGCAAAGCCCGTTCATATTTAATCCGGCTCTTCCAAATGGCTTCCGTGTCATCCTGTCTCCTCACTTTGTCATGCATCACAGTCTCCCTTAATGTGTGTACCCGCCAAATTAAACTTCATGGCGTATCAGCTAGAAGATCGCCATCGGATCAAGCCAAGCGCTCATGCCAGTTACGTTACGGGCTTCCACGCCTGCCAGCTCCTTTTTATTGTTCAGATGGGCACGTACCTTCCTTCTACAACGCCCCGTGTTCGCCGTCTCCGGCTGCCAGTCACTCCCACATGGGCAACTTTGGGCAGATACCTCTTGGGTACCTGGGAGGAAGGAGTTGGTCGACTGAGATATAATGAACTCCCTTGGGGAGTCCTCATGTGGAGACATAGGTTATTAGGGTATAAGGACACTTGCTTCAACTATCCAAATTAGCCGTGGCCTGGGGACATTGCACATGGTGCAGAAGGCCAGAGGGAAACATCCACCGCTCAGCCACTCTGCTCCTCCTCCCGTCACTGGTCTCTGCCCTTCCCTCCTTGGGAGGTCCCAGTCTTGGGACTCAAGTTCCCGGGACTCAAGTTCAGTGTTTATTTATGACCTGCTCACACCATCCTGTCCTGTTCTTTAAAGCATAAATACTCCCAGGGACCTGATACCTTAAGCCGCTGGCAGTTGACGTCTTATCAGGAATCAGTTGCCACCAGCAGGGAGCAGGAGTGGGGCACGGACTGGGGGTCTGGGTGTGGGTCACTCGGGGGGTGAGCCAGCATCCCCGCAGAGCTCAAGGACCAAAGCGTGTGTCCTCAGAGACTTACAGATGCAGTGCTGGGGCACCGGGGCATGAAGGCCCTCCAGGCGGGAAGGTGGGTCACTGACCCACCCCTGCACCCCGGCAGGGGGCAGCACAGCAGAGGAGCGGGGCCCGTGGAGAGCTGGGAAGACTGGGTGCGGAGCCCGGCTCTGCGGTTCCTCCTGAGTGGCCTCGGCGAGTCGGTGGGCCTCTCCCCCTCTCCCCCTCTCTCTTCCCCACTCCTTTCTACTGCGTGGCCTCCACGCCAGACCTGTGTCACGCGCTTTATATTCATCATCTCATTTCCCTTTACGACTCCACACCGTGGGTGTCATCCTGTAAGTACTTGGTCCTGTCAAGTTTGGTCCTTCGCAGATGTGAGCGTGCCGGCTTTGGAGTCAGACGTGGATTTGACTCCCGGCTGTGTCATCATTAGCCATGTGACTTTGGGGCAGGTAACTTAACCTCAAACTCCATCTGTATAATTGGGATAATAATGCCTACCTCAAAGCGTTGTCATAAAAATTAAATGTAAATTGTAGATAGATATTTATATATTTATTTGTTTCTAAATCACCTAGCAAATTGCCCGGCACATTAGTGGGCTCCCAATCAGTGGTGGCTGCTGTGTATGCAGAGGAGAAGGATGGAGGAGGCTGGAGCAGGAGCTTGCTCCTGGACTTTGTAGGACCAGACCGAACTCTAGAGGTTTCTGGCAGAACGCTGTGCAGTCCCAGGTCAGCCCGCGAGCGTCAGGCGTTAACCAGTGCGGTCTGGGTTGTTTCAGAGGCTTCACAAGGAGCTGCCGCTCAGCCTGGAAGAACTGGAGGACGTGTTTGATGCCCTGGATGCTGATGGCAATGGCTTTCTGACCCCAGAGGAGTTCACTACTGGATTTAGTAAGTTCTGATGGATGCTGGGCACCCTGGGCTGGGGTCTACCTAAAGCTGTATAATATGCCTTCCTGTCCCCTCTGGATCTGGGGGACCATGTAGTACAAGCTTTCCTCCCTCCTTTCAGGGATCCAGAGCTTGAGGTCTCCAGGCTCTGGATTACTTGGGCCAATTCACATGCCCTCCCCGACTGCCCACGCCACCGCTCTTGCAGTGCTCTGGCACTGTCACTGCCAGGTCTCCTCCCACCGAGACCAGCACTGGGAATCGATGGGAGCTCTGGCAGGGGCTTGGCAAAAAAGGGGAGCTGTGGTGAGATTCCAAACCCTCCTTTTCTGCCTTGATAGACAAAATAAGCGGACAAAAGGTGGGATGACTGGGCGGCTTGCTCCGACCTGAGTCTGCAAGATACCAGCCATCAGAGGAACTTCTAGAAGGTTGAATAGATCAGTCATTCTCAAGGTAACCAGGAGAAAGGAGAGCTGAGATCCTGGAACAAGATGAAGAAACCAGACACAGTGTCAGATCAGATAAACCAACAGGCAAATTTTAGCATACATCTGCCCCATGAAAAGGGCCATATAATTTTCTAAGAAGTATCTGATGCCTTCTCTGACCTTCAGGAGCCTATAACTGACTGGGAGGGTAAGACCGATGGCTGCGTTGCTAGGCAGTATGAGGGTGGGGAAAGTACGCTGGAGACTGAAGGAACCTGTACACGTGAAGTCAGTGGGGCTGGCGGGGGTGACGAGGACGGCAGCGTGGAGCCCTGGCGCCAGGCCACTGGGGTGTGATGGAGGAAACCAGCAGAGAGGTGAGATCTCAGCCAGACTTCGAAGGATTGAGGACCACAAAGGAGCCACTGCACCTGTCGTGCCTTCTGCCTTTCCCAGGTTCTCTCTGGCAGGTCGCTTGTGGAAGTGGAAAAGACACAAAACCCCGGCCGTGGTGTCCATGGGCCTTTGCTAGAGGGGTTTCCCTAGTTCTTCTCTCAGAGGAAGCTCACACCCCCAGGCAACTGAGAAGCTGAGCGCGTCCTGGGTGAGCATCATCTAATCCAGATCCCGTGTCCCGCTCCCGCCAGGTCACTTCTTCTTCAGCCAGAATAACCCAGGTCAGGAAGCTGCAGGTGAACAGGTGGCCCGGCGCCAGGGAGAGCAGGTGTACCAGTCCAGAGGGGAGGAGGGCCTGGGAGACACGGACGAAGATGAGGAAGCCCAGTTCCAGATGCTCATGGACAGACTGGGAGCCCAGAAGGTTCTGGAAGAGTAAGTGGTGGCAGGGATTTTGGGGATAGAGCCCAGCCTAGGAGCTGGCATCTGCTCAACATGCAGCGCCAGTCCCGTGCTTGGTGTGGCAGCCAGGAGCCTGGCTTGGCACAGCCTGCCCTCTGCGATGGCCTGTCTCCGCGTTGGGCTGTGTCTCTGTCTCTCACATCTTTTCCTTCACGACACGTTCCTATTCTCCTCTCCCACTCCCTCTACTCTCCTCACTTCCCGCTGAACGTTGCCCTCATAGTCCTTGGCTCAGCTTTGCTCACGAGAGGGTGTTCATCCATTGGGGTCTGCACCACGCCCTCAGGGTTTTCAGGGAGTTCTCCCCAAGATGCCCTGCCGCCATCAGCCCGCCAGCATCTTCACCCCGCTGCAGCCAGGTCTCTAGGGCCGTGGTGCAGCCCAGCAGCCCCGCCCAGGTGTGCATTCCTAGCAGAGTCCCCTCGTGGAGAAGCACTTGCACATCGCATGCCTAAGCACACCAAACCTGTCAGAAAGGCAAGGTGGGAAAGCAACCAGGTTTTTCCAGCCCACCACTTGGACAATCAGTGGCTCTGCTAAAATTTGAAAGACATAATACCACAATTTTTTCTTTCCAAAAAGGGCTTGGAATAAAGAAACGTGGATCTAAGCCCTGACATTTAAAGTAAGGTAAAGCAAAATAAAACAAAACAAAATAGCATAGTGATAGTATAGCTAGTAGAAACCAACAGTGGGCCTGAAAAACACACAACGCCTTCTGCCCCTTTCCCGTTGCCTGTGGCCTTTTCAGTTTGGGGTCTGTAGGCCTGAGGCCGGGTGTGTGTTTCTCGCAAGGTGGGAATGCCCTCGTGATCGCAGCTGGTGCTTGCGGGGCCAGGGAAGAGAAGGGACTATGGCGGAACAGGATATGCAGGCGAAAGCTCCAGGAATGTTTTAGCAAACAATTTGGCAGACTGTGGCAGAGCGGAGAAAGGCTGGCAAAGTGTGTGCCAGGCAAGAAGAGGACAGGCAAAGGCCTGGGAGAGGGCCTGGAGGGAAGCTCTGCACGGGAAGTGGAACCTAAGGCCAGCATCAGCTCTGCTGCCAGTGTGGGAGGCACCCATGCAGGCCTGGGTCAGCACGGAGGTGGCGGGGAGGGGGCGCAGGTGGATGGGAAGCTCATTACCAGACACCTGACTCAGCTTCTCCAAGGACAAAAGCCCCAGAGCACAGTGACCGCGTGCAGCCTCCTCCCGGAGGAGGGGAGGACAGGGCACTGCAATGAAAGAAGGGGGTGTCTCCACCCACCCCCACTGCCGGGCAGCCGCCTTCCTGGCAGGGCCCTCAAATCAGAGCTCGCCAAAGGTCACTCTGAGAACCGATGGCAAAGGCCTGTGCAGAACTGAGCCAAATGTGGTACCCTGGAAAAGAGAAGGCTTTGGGGAGGTTTCTAGAGTGGTCTATAAAAATCGATACATGGAAGATGGTGTGACCAGCAATTTCTATCCTCACTGAAGTGGGCTTAAGTTGCAGCATGGGGGAGACATTCCTGCCTGCGGGGCCCTGGATAAGGAAACAGGAGGCTGTGGAGACTTTAGAGGTCTTTAAAGATTTTGCTCATCGAACGGTTTGCGTGTTTGTCGTTCTAGAAGCAGAGAGATGGATAGACAGACCTCCCAGAGTCTCTTCTAGCTCACACTCCCATAACCTTCCATGAAGGGTGGCCTCAGTGTGGTCCGGAAGTGGTAGACTGGGCATTTGGGCTACTGCTTCTCTTGGGGGTCTGATTGGTTAAGTGACTTGGCAGCTTAGTGGGCTTTGGCTTATTTTTCATAAGGGAAAAGGCAGAAGTTGAAAGATTTGTCCCTTCTCCAGAAATCCGGGGTGAAGTGATGTGGCAAGACTGAGTAGTTCAAGAGCCCTGGAGGAGGACCAGGTAGGTCTGCAGGTCTCACTGGGGTCTTTAGCCCTCGGCTCCACTGCCAGGCTCCCACAGGCAGCTGGCAAATATGGACGGACAGACCGAGGCTAGCAAGGTGGACCTAGATTGTATAACGCATTTACTTAGTAAGGGAGTATGTTTGCCCGTTTGGGTTACTGTAACAAACTACCATAGACTGGGTTCCTTATAAATAACAGAAATTTGTTTAACTCAGTTTTTGAGGCTGGGAAGTCTAAGATCGAGGCACCAGCACATTTGGTGTCTGGCGAGGTCACTTTTCCTGATTCATAGACAGTCATCTCTCTATGTCTTCATGGCAGAAAGGGTGAATGTGCTTCCTCGGGCCTCTTTTTATAAGGTCATTAATACCGTTCACGAGCACTCTGCCTTCCTAATTTAATCACCTCTCAAAGGCCCCACCTCCTGATACCATCACCTGGGGGTTAGGGTTTCAATATACGAATTTGGGCAGAGGGGGCGGAAACAAACATTCAGGCCAAAGCAGGGAACCACCTTAGCAGTGATGGGAAGTCATCATGGCACTTCCGGAACCCTTTGTGGTCTACATTTTACCTGCACGGTGAAGGACACTCACACCATGTTCTGTGGGGGGAAAGAAATTCATTCTGGGAAACAGAGGCTCCTCACCTCCCCTCTTCTTGTTTCCCTCGTCCCCTCACGTCATTCAGGCCAGTGCTGGGTTTCTAAGAGATCACAATAAATACTTGTTGGGGGGACTGGGGAACGGCGGATAGATGGATGGATGGATGGTCCAGATGAGTAGGTGGATGTTTGGACAGGATGGAAGAAAGAAAGGGTGGAAGAGATGGAGCAAGAAAAGGAAGCGGGGAGGAAGAGAGGGCAGGCTGGAGAGATGACCAGATACCCTAATCAGAGGTAGGTCCACTTCCCAGTGGGCCTCTTCTCTGCTGGGCACAGAGAGTAATGTGCATGCCCCAAGAGCATTCCAGCATGGCACTATCAAATATCACTTCTGAGGAAAGTTTCTCAAATATAGTGCTTGTTACATACGCGCAAAAATTTTATTCTTTATCTTGACAGTTCCTGGTCGTAGCTACCCTCAGATCATCTGGTTTTAGAATTTAATGGAGGACAAATCAGATTTATGGTTTTTTTTAAGTGATTTATTAAGGAGGTGCTCCCAGGAGAAACTGGTAAGGGATTTGGGGAAGCAGGACAGGGAAAAGAAGTAAAGCAGATAAGGTTGCAGTTTCAGGAAAAGTCCTGGTTCTCCAGTGGATATTGTCCATACAGTCATAATAGTACAAACATTTATTTATCGTCATATTTTGGAATCAGTATGCAGAGTTTTTGAAACTTAGCACTAATTACAGAGCACACCCCTAAATGTATTGAAAATAAAAAATTTTAATTAAAAGAAATTTTAAAATAATTTTGGTATAGGTGCAATGAAAAGGGAATACTTACACACTGTTGGTGGGAATGTAAACTAGTATAACCTCTATGGAAAACAGCATGGAGAGTCCTCAAAGAATTAAAAGTAGACCTACCATTCAATCCAGGAATCCCGCTACTGAGTATCTACCCAAAGGAAGTCATTTTATAAAAAAAGATAACTGCACCCAAATGTTTATCACAGCATGATTCACAATTGCAAAGATATGGAATCAACCTAAGTGCCCATCAACTGACGAGTCGATAAAGGAAAGGTGGTGTATATGTGGCATGGAGTACTACTCAGCCATAAACAAGGAATGAAATAATGTCTGTCGCAGCAACTTGGGTGGAACTGGAGATCATTATGCTAAGTGAAGTATCTCAGAGATGGAAAAACAAACACCACATGTTCTCACTTATAAGTGGGAGCTAAACAAGAAGTATATATGGTCATAAAGTGGTACGATGGACATTAGGAACTAAGAAGGGGGGAGGAAGGGGGGGACACGGGATAAAAATCTATCTACCAGCTACAAGGTACACTATTCTGGTGACGGATACACTAAAAGCCCTGACTTCAGCAGGATACAATCACACCCATATAAAAAAAACACTTGTGCCCCCTAAATCTATTGGAATAAAAAATAATTACGGAGCACAGTGTCAAAGTACAGGTAACTGAAATGGGGAAGCGAACT
Source organism: Indri indri (assembly GCA_004363605.1). Lineage (NCBI taxonomy): Eukaryota > Metazoa > Chordata > Mammalia > Primates > Indriidae > Indri > Indri indri. The sequence goes on along the minus strand of RJWJ010001229.1, from coordinate 9,131 downwards.
TTGGTGTTCACAGAGAAGTGCAGGCATCCAGATATTTTTACCCTCATAAAATGGGGGTCATAAGATATTTTCCATAATTAAATTAAATTAATTAAATTGGAGATGTACATTACGTAAATTTTCAAAGTTTAACAAAATTGAAAATCAAAATGTAATTGTATTGAAAGGATGGAAGGAGGGGAAGGATTCATATTATCAACGGCTAGAAACTCGAAAGATTAAGAAACTAAATTTTTAAGTAACACAACACTGAGAAGACAGTGAACTGAGCTAGCTATTACATCTTGTTACATAAATATGAATAACGTGTTAGAAAATATATCTATGACCATTTATTAAATAAATAAAAAATGTGGTTTGGGGGGGTGAGATTTATATTTATTCTCTGCATTGCTAGAATAAAGTTGAGCTGGTTATTTGTAATAAAGTGGCCTGTGAGATTTCACTTTAACTCTACTAGTTTATTGTTATGTAACTTTCAAACTTGAAACCACAACATTCTCACAGCCTGTTAGCTGTGAGAGATTAATTTCCATTCTATCTTTGCCATCATCGAATTGTCATTGAATTAAAACCTATTCTCTCTCAGCTTCATGTAGGCTTAGTTTGCTCACTGACTATAGATTTTTTAGTTCCTCCAGAAAGAGAGAACAGAGTCCGTGGTGTGTGGCTCCCGTCCCTTCCCTGGGGGGTCAGCGCGAGCCCGTGTCTCTGCTGCTGTGCTGTGTGCTCACGAGCCCTGGTGTGCCTGTTTCTGGGGGCTGTTTCTGAGCATGTCCCTCTGTGTCTTTGTCTCTCCGCCTGCCTGCGAGTCTCCCGACTCTGCTTGTCTTTCCGTGTGCACGCACATCTTCCCGATTGCTCCTTCCCTTCCTTTCGCCTGTCAGTCATCCCCCGTGCCCCCGGGCCCCAGTGGGGTACTGCATACTCTGCTCCCTTCCTGCAGTGACAATTGCTTTCTGCCATCCATCACATGGCATGTCTTTACCTCTCAGCGGTGAGGACCGGCCTTCCTGGGGGCGACAAGCTCTCTCCTTTCTCTCCATAGCGTTTGTCTTCACATGCCCTGGGTCCCGTCCTCCCTCTTACTCCTGGCGTTCCGAGATGTGCCCGCGCACGTAGCTGCGCATGCTCCGCTCTGCACCTCTGGCGCGTCTTGAAAGCCGCGGGAGAATGCAAGCAGCAGAGCGAGGTGACCAACAAGGAGTCGGACAGCCCTGGGCTGGACCGTCCCTCCGCCTCCCTGCTGAATGATGTAGACGCTCACTGCACCTCTCCACCCGGTTCCTGGTCGGTAACTGCGGGAGATCGGGCGCCTGCCTCCGAGGTTACGAGAGGAGGAAGGAGCTGATGTTCGAGACGTGCCCAGCATGCCGAAAGCACTTGCGTCGTGTTAGCGGCTGTCATCCTTAGAGTGACCCCAGTGGCGCTGCTTCGGGCTGTCGGTTTCCTGTCCCGGCACCTCTGTTTCCCTCGAAGCCTCACTTCCGCACCCCACGTTAACGCCCCCTCTCTTGCAGCGAAAGCGACGTCAAGCAGCTCTGGCTGCAGCTGAAGAAAGACAAACCCCACTTACTGTCCAACTTTGAAGATCTCCTGACTGCAGTCTTCTCCCAGCTCCAAGAAGCCCACGAGGAGAAGAATGAATTGGAGTGCGCCCTAAAAAAGTGGGTACCCAGTGTCAGCCGCTCTCTGTACCTGTACCTCTGCGTGAAAACGGAACCACAAAGTGCGCTTTCCCTGCGCTGTCCGCCGCAGCTCTGTGACAGCTCCTTACCGCGCTCTGCCCGGGGGCGCACGCGGCCAGCACGAGGTTCTGTTTTTCAGCCCTCGCTCCCCTGCGCGCACACTCGCCATATGCCAGGCACTATTCCAAGTACTTGATATACACTAGCTCGTTTAAGGGCCACCACACCCCTCTGGGGCAGGGACTGTTGATCATTGTGCACTCTTTGCAGATGAGGGACTTGAGACACGGACGGGCTAAGTGGCAGGCCCGGGAAGCCACGGCTTGTAAGCAGCAGAGCCAGGCCTTAGAGCGAGACAGCCTGTGCCCAAGCTGGGAGGAAAACGGCTCTGCCTGCCTCTGGGCAGTGAGGCCCCCGCACAGCGGGCCTGCCCCAGCCCCCGTGGGCCCCCTTGCGGGGGTGGTGTTTCTGTGAGGTGGCGCATAGCCCCACTGACTGTCCCCTCCCGACCGCTCTCTCCCAGCGTGGCCTCGCGTCTCTTCTGCTGCCCGCTTTGCCTCTGAGGCCTCTGCAGGAGACAGTTAGACAGCAGCACCTGAGGAAACTGCTGAAGACCTGAACCCCAAGTCAGCTCAGAAAGGTGCATGGCAGAAGTGGGGCAAGCCCAGTAGACACCGGTCCCTTGATGGGAATTGGTGTGTGATTGCGGGCACTGTGCTGTTCGTAGTCCTTTAACGTGTAGTTACGGCGATGAGCTTGCATTTTGTGAAACGTGGGATTGGAGGGGGCATAACCAGGGGTGGCTCATAACCCTGACGGTGAGGCTGAAACACAGGGCGGGTTTGGGAGGGGCTTGAAAGCAACCAAGGGGCCCTGTGCTGTGCCTCTGCCATGCACTCTTGTCCACGCCTGGAGATTTGTTCATACTCTGTAGGAATCCTCTGCAATTCCATGGCTATGTGATTCCACAGACCACCTGTCCCTCGGTCCAGCAAAGCTTGGTGGTGCCCAGCACCACCTCCCAGATGGTGGTGTTTCAGGGTCGGTGCTGAAATGGTCCTAGAGAAAGCACACAGCCCCTAAGTGAAAAAGAAGAGATCGCCATGCGTCCTGCTGTACAGATCATCTGCCTACACGTTACTCTGAGCCCCAGCTCCTTGTCACCTTGTGCCTCCCCAACAGCAGTTCCCAAAGCAGCCTGTCAAAGTCCATTGGTTATATACAGGTCCGGAAAAAAAGGACCTTTAGGACTCTATGTTATGAAGGAGTTGAGCCCAAGTATTGCTGGAGCAAACATGGTTTAGCGGGATTTTTAAGAGCATTCTGGGTCTGGGGAGAGGTTCCCAGGGCTCAGAGAAGGGAAGGCCTGAGAGTTATACTGCTAGGTCGCCTTTAGCTGATTAGGCCATGGAATCAGACAGAACCGAGTTTGAATTTTGATTCTGCCACTTACTGGCTGTGCAACTAAGGCCACGTTACTTAACCTGAATCTCCGCTTCCTCACCTGTAAGACGGGTGGTAATAGTATCCATCTCACAGAGTTGCAAGGATTAATGTGATAATGCATGCAAGTACTTGGAACAGTGCTGGCACGCAAGTATTCAAGGAACATCATAATAATAATTATCCTTTTAAATAGGTATCTTTGTCAGTATTAGAGGATGTCTCAGCTGAAGGAGTCTGAGCCTTGATATCATCAGAGGTGAAGTTTAAGGATCCCTTCGTCCTTGCAGACCACGTGGTGTAGAGGCTTGTTCCTCAAAGTGTAGTCCGTGGACCGGCAGCTTCAGCATCGCCTGAAAATGTCTTAGGAACGCAGCATCTCAGGCCTCGCCCCAGCCCCACTGAATCTGCATTGTGACAAGATGTCTGGGTGCTTAATGTGTAGTTTGAGAAGTGGGGGCTGAGAATCAGGAGATCTGGGTTAGAATCAGGTGTGGCTTTGCAACTAGCTAGCTCTGTGAGCTTGCTCAAGTCTCTTGGCCTCTCTGAGCCTCAGTTTTCCCATCTGTAAAATGAAGGGGCTGGATTAGTTTCTGACCCCACTTCACCTCCATTCCCCTCTTACGCCAGCATTAATCATCTGGAGGAACCACAGCAAAAGTCAGGTGGCCCCTCTCAGAGAGAAAGGTGCTCTTCTGTTCTCCAAGGAGGATAACTGCAGCCTGCATGGGCAGGCAATTAACCAACCATGGCCTGGGTCCCACCTGTGGGACCTCCCCTGCTGGTCTGCACACCTGTGGGGGGAGACACGTTCCCCTGACTTGCTGGAGAGCCTCTGAGCCCTGCCATCCATCTCTAAGTGGCCTCTGTTAGTGCTTTGCCCTAATTCAGTGATTGCTTTAAAAGTTGTTTAGAGGAAAGTCAAGGCCACGCTTGGCTGCATGTGCAAAACTAGCTCAGCCAGAACTTCCGGCCCTTCATGCCCATGCTCAGTCAGTATCCCAGATGCACCTGCCCTGGTCAGCTGACCAAGGCCCTCTGGCTGGGGAGCTCTGGCAGGATTGGGCCTCACTGAGTTCTCTGGCCAGTCCCATTTCAGGGGTGTTCTCTGGATGCAGAACCAGAGAACTGCTGGCTGTAGTGAGCAGATTACTGAAAGAGGAGACAGCAATAACTGGAGCTCTTGCCCAGGCACCGCTGTTTACCAGCTGTGTGACCCCAGGCAACTTGCCCTACCTCTCTGAGCATCGGTTTCCTTATTGGTAACATGAAAGAATGGGAGTGGTGTTTTTCAAAGTTTTGTGATTGCGACTCACCAAAAGAAATGACTTTTCCTTTGCGATCCCCATACACTTACACGTGTGTACAACTGAATCAAAAGCTTCATGAAATGATGTTCACCCTTATTACGTATGACATTCTCTGATATTTTCTACTAGAGTCTCTTTTATTGTCTTCTCAAGGTTGTTCACGCCTTGCTGGCGGACCTCTCTCTAAGGTCACTTGCAGCTCAGAAGTCAAACAAGAAACCGGAAGTCCCAGTAGGGTATGGAATATTTAAATAGGATTCTTCGCAAATGACTCAGGGTGAGGTTAAGTGATTCTGAGACATCGTCTAGAAAGTGGGGTTGGAGGTCAGAGCTGCGTAGGGGGACGGGTGCATATCCTGGTTTTGGAGAGGAAAGTGGGAAGAAGCTCTTGGGAATGGCCTGATTTAGGACGGAGTCTGGAGGAATCCCAAGGAGAACAGCAAGTACTGGTGAGCTGTCAGAATATCTCTAAGGCCCCTCCACGAGCTCACTTTTCAGTATGGTGGACGACATTCCAACTCCATCTGGGACATGAGCACCTGTCCCTGAAGCTGGAGATGGAAGCTCAGGTCCTAACTGCTGCATGTCCGGCCCTGGGCCAGGCGCCAGGGGAACACAATCCGCGTGTACCCATTGCTAGCGCGCAGTGAGTGCATCCTCTGTGCCAGGCTCTGAGTTAAAAAAAATAGAGCACAGAGTCCCTATCCTTGAGGAGTTCGTGATCACACTGATGAGGCAGAGCTTCTATCCATGGAAATTCTGCACAAGGTAGACCAGAAAATTCCCATGCTGCTCAAACGTTAGATGGCGTTGCCATTGGCGGCAGCAGCCTCTGCTTCTTCCTCCTTTTGCAAACCACACGCCTTGTTTCTTTCTCCCACACGGCCCAGAGAAAATGAGACTGACCTCTGGGGGAGTCTGGCCTTAACCAGGTTTGGGCAGGACACACTCCCTGCCCACAGCGTCCCAGGCTGGGCCATGCCCCTCAAGGTCCCAGCGTTGCTGCCCTGGGCAAAGGCCCCCCCTCCCAGCTTCCTCCTCACATTCACCCCCAGGTCCAGGGAGGGAGGCGGGTGCAGCCAAGGTGGCTGAGTGCTGGGGAAGCTCTTTCTAGCTGCTGCCAGGAGACGGCAGTGTGACCTGGGCACTGTTGGAAATCACTCAGAGCCCTCCTTACCCCTTGGCCATGTGAATTTTTTTCTAACCTGCATTATTGGACATAGGGAAAGGAAACACGTGTGGGTCTATTCAATCTCCCGCCTCCTTGTCCTTTTGCTCAGAGGTTGAGGAAATCTCAGATCTGGGTCAGAATCCTGGGAACAGTGTTTGACTCTGATGCGTGTCCACTGGAAAGTAGCCACCGGGCCAGGTCAGGACAAAGTCAAACGCAGGAACCTCCGCTAAAGCCCGCTTCCTCTGTCGAACTTCCAGAGTGAGATATGTTCCCTCTGTGCCTCCACTTCTCTCTGAGTGGGGGTGGGCTAGATTGCACTGAGCAGCCGTCCTCTGCATTCCCAGTGCAGAAACCCAGAGAACTTTATGTTTTAGCATAAGAGAGAGAGTTTAGACAGGAAGAACTTTTGGCCGCTAGAATTGGGAATTTCTTTGCCAGGGAAAGTATCCTCTACATGTACCTCTTTCTAGAAGAAAAAGCTTGAGATCTCCAGGGGACACAGAACGATGCTGTCTGGAGGCAGCAATGGATCCAGACCTTTTGCCGGAATCACTTAGGGATGCCAGGGGGACCCCACCTGAGGGCCAACCTGTCCACTTGGCCTGGGGTTGGGGCTTGAGGCCTGCATTTGTAAAGTATGAGGGGTCAGGATAAATAAGGCAGCATCTGGGGCACGCTTTGAGCTCTTTGAAGGAAGAGCTTTCTAGATCAAAGGCCCGCCACAGGCTGTGCTCTGGGAGCAGCGTAGGTGCAATCCTCCCCAGTTCAGCAGCCCGGGAATGCCTCCCTGGCTGCCTGTTTGGCATCACTGGTACACCACGTTCGGCCTTGACAAGCTTAGCAACACTCCCCATGCCCTCCTTGGAATCACTTCCTCATCGGCACAGTCTTACTTTGTCCGTCCGAATCGGGCTTCAGGCAGTTTCTTGGGAGCTGCAGGGGCCTGGGGCGGGCGCTTACATTGCAGCCCGTACGCAGCCGCTATCCAGGCACTTCCTGTCTGGAGCGATTTTCCTGGGCTCTGGGAGGGTGTCCAAAGCAGGAAGGAAGGTGTCTTTTAGCCCCAAATATGATAGCCCGCACCCCGAGAATTGGCATTCCGTGGTGTGCAGCTTTGGGGCCATGGGAACCTTGGCAGGGGAGGGATGTCACCAGTTCCTGGCCTTGCCTCTGGATCGGGAAGCAAAGAAAGCATCGTGGGTTAGCAGGTGGTCCTTATGTTCCACGGGTTTCTGAAAGACTCAGTTCCTGGGCTGCATGGCTCTTGACTGTTAGCTTGCTTCAGACTGACCAGGGCACTTTTCAGTTAGAAGGTAGGTTCCTCTCCCCCAGATAGCCTGAATCAGCATGTCTGAGGGAGGGGCCCAGGAATGAGTCTCTCAGCACACATCCCAGGGGGTTCAGATGCAGGCAGGCTGCGCACCACACTTTGAGAAATGCTGCTCTAGCCAGTTCTTCTGGAATGTATCAGCCCATGAAAGGGGTGCCCCAGGGTGCCTTTGCAATCTGTAGCTGTTAGTCGTTAGTCCGGTTCTTAGGGGGAAGAAGTTGGCAGTGAGGGCTCTAGGTGGTGAGGCTTTGGTTTAATAAAATGCACGTATTTATGGGTGTGTCATTATCTGACGCAGAAACACATTGTTAGCATTGCCCAGAGAGTAAATGGAGAGTAAATGTGAGGGCTGTCTGTGCTCTGTGGCACTGTGGGCGTGATTTATCAACCTGACTAACAGAAAATGATTTGCTTTATAGGACGGGATAAAGCAGCAAAGTTGGTTTAGACAAGGCGGCGGAATCTAATTTGGGAGAAACTATCCATCTTGAAAATCCAATTGGCAATTTCACAGCCTTTGCAGGATTTTCTACAAACTCTTATGTTTTCCTTTCATTCAGCTCTACGCCAGTCCTGTGTGTGTGGACGCGTGTGTGTGTGAGAGAGGAACAGGGACAGAGACTAAGACGGACAGAGAGAGAGATAAGCAGACCAGTACAGAGGCATCGAGAGACTGATTTCAGGGGAACAAGAAAACCCCGACCAGGATTTTTCTAGCGAGAGCCTCTGTTTGCTGCCGGGGGACTGCAGCTCCTGCAGGAGGTGGCAGAGGGCGGCAGGGGAGTCCGATCCCTACTTACTGTTCTCGTCCCCAGCACAAAGTGGCCCAGGCTGAATGCGCTTCCACCTTCTCTTGCAAATGGCAGACTCGTTGCGACCCTTGCCATCCGGGGTCTTCACTCTGTGATCAGTGCTTTGGGGTGGGGGGTGCGTGGGAAAGGGAGCCAAGCCCCTCCGTGGTCTTGCCCCTCTTCAGCCCCGGTGCGCAGTCAGCCAGCCACTCCTGCTCATTTCCCAGGTGACAGTGTCCAGGTGGAAGTTGGAACATTGACGACCCCAAATGCAAACACGCAGAGCTGTCGGTTTTACAGCACAGACTGCTTGGGAAGACATTGTCATTGTGGTGTTGTGGATGGGACCGTGGGACCCGGAGGCAAGGCCTGGGCCCTGCCCCTACTCTCACCCGTGGCAATTTGGTCACTTTGCTGTTTTGACCCTCATTTTCTTCACTTGCAAAACAAAGGGCTTTGCATGAGCTTCTTAAGCTCCCAGCCTATGACGGGGAGGGGAGAGTCTCCCTCTCTTCGCATTTGCTTTTCACCAGACTTTGCAAACCAGGAGACACAGCGATGAGACCACCGGCAGCCCACTAAGACACACGTGAAATCAGAATGACAACTGTCCAAGGCCAGTGGCCATTTCTGAAACTCTGCCTTGAGTTCAAGCTCCTGAAACGTATCTAAAATGCAGAGAAATGCCGTTTCCTCTCTCCGAGGTCAAGACTATACTCTCGCTTAGGAAAGGAAGAAGCTTTTTTTCTTGGAATGATTTCAGCACATCCTTGCCTGGAACCTAGGTGGTGGACGGGACTGGATGACTTTCTAAGACCCTCTGAAATCCTAACAGATTTTATTCAAAAGTGAAGGTAAAGGAGAGAAGGAATAAGAAAAAAAATTTCGACCCAGCAGTGAGCTATAGCAGGAAGGCCTCGGCCTGAGTGCGTTATCTGAGCTCCAGTGGTGTTGAGTATTAATGTTCTAATCCAGTGTGGCACAGTCTGTGTGCAAAGCACTTCGTGAGGTTAATTAATTTTCACAGTTTCTGTGGGAGGCTGGCAAGGTAAGTTACTGCTAACTACATCTCACCTTGCAGTTCCCTGCAAATTATCTGTAAAGGCCTCTCAGAACCTAAGTCTCGTATTTACATGGGAATCATGATTTCTCCACCCCTCCTTCCTTCCACTTATCCCATTTTCCTCCCAGCCTCAGTACCCCAATATCCCAGCACCACACACACACACACACACACACACACACACACACTCATACACTCACCGTCATCCTATACAGAGGGGCGTTTGCCAGAGCCAGACATCCTGGGTGGCGTTTAAAAACCCCCGAGTTGGACCTGGATTTTTCATCCTGGCTTTCAGTGGGACTAATTCTTTCAGACCCATCCCCGCCCTG